>JYFJ02008687.1:0-11707 GCA_000934665.2 Catajapyx aquilonaris | reverse complement strand
AGTGGCTCCACAGGATTCTGCCTTTCCTGTATGCATACCTGGCAAGTCTGCACCATCTCCGCAATCTGGGTGCTGCATCCTGGCCACCAAACTGATTTCCGAGCTCGCTCTCTACATTTAGTGATCCCAAGATGCCCTGCATGGATCTTGTCCATGATCTCCATTCGAACGGGGCGTGGAATGAATATTCTTTCCCCACGGGATATGAGCCCGTCATTAATCGAGAGTTCGTTCCTCTGTTGTCAGTACAACCTATAGGGAGGTGGGACTTCTTTTTGATTCTCGGGCCAACCTTCGGATACGTACTTATGTATCTGCCGGGACTCTTCGTCTTCTTCCTGGCAGCGCTGAAGTTTCCTCAGTGTGACATCTGTGGCTGGCAAAGAAGCGATGCACGCCCTCATATATGCGTCGACCTCTTCCTCCAAGTCCTGCGATTCGTCATTGACCTGCATCTCCTGTATAGAGGTGCACGGCTTAGGGTGTCGGCTGCTAGAAGATCCTTCCCTGCAGTGTGGAAGATCTCATAATCGTACCGTAGGAGCCTGATTCTCAGCCGTTGCAATCTTGGAGTTAGGTCGCCGAGTTGCTTTGTGGAGAGCAGTGGTACCAAAGGCTTGTGGTCTGTCTCCAATAGGAACTTGCTGCCGATCAGGAAGTCTCGAAACCTTTCACATCCCCATGTTAGCGCCAAACACTCCTTCTCGATTTGCGAGTAACGCTTCTCCACATTTGTCAGAGTGCGTGAGGCATATGCAATCACACCAGGACGTCCCTCAGAGATGCTGGCCCAACATGGCCGCCGGCGGCCATGTTGGGCCAGCATGTAGCCCTCCCCTTTCGTACCTATAAAGTTCAGCCTTAGTCCGGTAGGGTCGCCACATGATTGCTCTGGGAATGTCTCGTGGCGGTGTCAAGGGAGCACCCGGTGCGTAATCCTTCGGCAGGGGGTGGGTGGGGAGTGACCTAACCTGAGTCTTCTACAGCCGTGATGTCAGTACAGCTGCAAAGGAAGATTCCGGAAAGATGCGGAAGTGATCATGGTTTCGGACTACCGTAGTTCCAGTGTTGAAAAAAACTACTGTCGCAATGCAAGAGTCAAATATCTCTTCCAGTTCTTATTTACAATATTACATTGCGAAGAGCCATGCCCAAAAAATGTCGGCAACGATCAACAGTTACAACAATATTTCTCCCCCTGCATCGTCTCTTCTATCTTACCTCCCACCCCTGAGGCATCCAGCCTTTGCTGGCATTCGCTCTTGTTTGATGGGTTCTTATCATTCAAATGACTCTCCCCCTTCCCACACTCCTTTTAAATGCATCAATTAGTTAATAATTGCAGCAGCACACAATCAGCACACAAAAGCAAACATAATGCTCCCTAAGTTCAATGATATCTGATTATATGCAGAATGTAGCCATCAAGCTCGTATGCGAGCATTTAGTGGACACGAGGGTTATTTTTCCCCCGGCATGGGCAAGTCAAAAAATGTATTTTAAAAAGGCTTTATCGCTTACGGGGTAAGCAAGGTCAGCCCAGCGACCCCCACCTGGTTCCGTAGCCAGCCAACCCCCCAAGCCATGTTGCCGCTGACTCGGTTCTGTTATCATGCCGTGTGGGTTGCTTAGGATAGCCAGGATAAAGCTCGTTTGCGGGGGGTATGAAACAATATGACGTATATAGTACCACGACAGTTAGTTCCAGTTTTATACACTGGGATTACCATTACTCTGGATGTCACCTGGGTTGAGTTTCCCATCGTGCCACATACATGCCTCCCGTATGAGGTATGCCTCTAAATGTGGTGTGTTGACCACAATGTTGGCTGGAGTAGCTAGTAGGTGACAATTGGCTGGAGTCTGGCCGATGCTGGCAGCTGTAAGAAGGCCGCGACGTCATAAGGGGAGGAGCTAACCGCCGTGACGTCAGAGTGGGAGGGGCTATCTCCAAAAGGGTGCGAGGATTCCGAAACCGGCGACCGGGACAGTGCCACATACAGCTGGCCATGATTGTGAGAAGACAGGTTCATCCAGGGAAATGCTTACGTGCTCATCTGGCCCTGCGAGTTGTTGATCGTCATGGCATAGGCTGGATGACATTATGTCAATGAACATATAAGACCTTTGGATCCGGATCCAGCAGGCTATGATTAAGGCTAATAATAATAGCTGATAACACAGCGCAACAACAAAAAAAATTCGGCGTGTTACTCGGAAACCACTATGTAGATCATGTTAGTAGGACCCAAAATAGCTGGGAAACGCCCGGGATTTCTCTCCCAAAATGTGCAGGAGGTCAGGGTGACCAAAAATCCAAAAAATTCAAAATATTGACGTTTTTGGCCAATTATTGAAAGATCTGGAAACCACTGTAAGTTTCGGATTTTGTTTTTGCTGGCATTAGGTGTTTCCTGGGGCTAGTCTGAAGCCACTATGGTGTTTAAAGTCAATCTTTTATAGAAACTGTGGTTTTCCAGGGTCCTTTTTATGGAAAAAATTTCGTTTTTTGGTACTTTTTCGTCTATTTTTTGCATAACAGTGTAAGGGCTTTTTTTTTAAAAAAAAAGCGTGTAGTGTAATGGGCTCTTTAGAGACCCTACAATCAAGGAATAATAGTAGAACTTTCCTATGCAACCCTAGTACGCGTGTGCAAAAGCCTGATCTAGGGTAAAATCGGCTTTTTTCGCATTTTTGGTGATTTGACTTTTTTCAACATTTAAAACCAAATATTCCTCGTCTTTAAAATAAATGAATTCTTCTTAGGGCCGGTTGCACCGGTCACGGTATATGGAACGGTATATGGAAGAACCCTGCACCGCGGGTACACGGTATATTCCAGCGTTGCACCGGTCCAGATAAACGCGGGGTTTTCGGTAGTACGCTGGCTCATGAGAGACGTAAGCGGGAATTTTTTTTGGAGAGCCCTGATTGGATCGCAGCACCCGTGACGCAATCCGTGACGTCATGGAAGTATGGCTGGTCGTCTCGTATCTACGGCAACCATGTGGCAGGGTTGCCACCTGGTGTCACACAGTACACAAAATCCCAAGCACCAGTCCGCAACCACGACAACACCATAAACCCGCGGTATAAGCAACTTGTGCTGCAGGATCGGCGGGTAGATGGATCCGGCGGTAAATGGGAGGGAGAACGGGCCGTTTTAGAACAACCGTAGGTGGCGCAACACTTCTCGCGGTATACCGGAGTCAAAACCCGCCGTTTTCCATATACCGTGACTGGTGCAACCGGCCCTCAGGGACCCCCATCCCCATCAGTATGGAAAAAGACTACGATTTCCATAGCAACCCATGTACGCGTACGCGTAAATACACGCGCACATGGGTTGCTTATGGAAATCGTAGTCTTTTTCCATACTATGGGGGTCCCTGACAGTTTGTTAGACTAAGGGCCGATTTCTCGAACAGTGGTTCAAATGTAAACAAGGTTCAAGTCCGGTTTGAACCCAGTTCAGAGAAATTTCCATTTCTCGAGGCAAAAACAAACCATGGATACGGTTTAAACTCGGTTCACATCTGACGGCCCGATTGCCGGCCGTTATCTGAAATAAACCGAGTTTGGAATGCCGGGAACAACAATGAAAGGTGTCATTTTTTGACTAGTTGCCGACGTTGCACCGCAAAATGAGTTTTTATGGCACTTTTCGGAGGTCAAAAAATTCCCCCTGTGAACCATAGATAGTGCAAATCTTTGTCTTTCTAATGATATGCTTGAAACTTATAAATCGCAACTATGTGTAATCATAATTAAGTTAATTGCACACCTCAGTTATCTCGGCCGTTTCTCATCCGAATTACTTCGCGAATGTATCGACGGCAAGCCAGAAATGTGCGTGATAAAATTACATTGTGCTCTATTACACTAAAATTTTCAAAAGTATTGTTTTAGTAAGTTTAATAGACAAGTACTCAGCCCGATTTCTGGCGGGAATAGACGGAGATACTTTTAAATACGTTTAAAATCTGTAGTGTCGCACTATGTAATTTTATCACGCACATTTCTGGCTTTCCGTCGGTACATTCGCGAAGTAATTCGGATTATAAACGGACGAGATAACAGAGGTGTGCAATTAACGTAATTATGATTACGCAAATGGAGATTTCCGAGTTTCAAATATATCACTAGAAAGACAAAGATTTGCACTATCCAGGGTCCACAGCGTCAATTTTTTTGGCCTCCGAGAAGTGTCATAAAAAATCATTTTACGGCGTAACGTCGGCAACTAGTCAAAAAATGTCACTTTCAAATGCGATGTCCCTCACTCCGCCTTCTAGACTTGCTGACTAGAGTTTGTTTACAAGCCGGTAAAGACTCGCGCTGAAGCTCAGACCGGGTCGGGGAAATGGGGACGACGCGACATGTGGCAACGGCGCAATTCTAACCGAGGCTTGTCGTTCACGTAGTAACCGAGGGTTTGTTTACGCTCGAGAAATACGCACACTCGGAAGGGGAGTTTAAACTGCATCCAGCGTGTAGCGCAAACTCAGTTCAAACTGACTTGAACCACTGTTCGAGAAATCGGCCCTAAGAAGAATTCATTTATTTTAAAGACGAGGAATATTTGGTTTTAAAATTTAAAACCAAATTAATTTAACCATTTAATGTTGAAAAAAGTCAAATCACCAAAAATGCGAAAAAAACGCGACTTTACCCAAGATTAGGCTTTAGCACACGCGTACTAGGGTTGCATAGGAAAGTTCCACTATTATTCCTTGATTGTAGGGTCTCTAAAGAGCCCATTACGCTACAAGTTTTTTTATATAAAAAGCCCTTACACTGTTCTGCAAAAATAGACGAAAAAGTACCAAAAAACGAAATTTTTTCCATAAAAAGGACCCTGGAAAACCTACAGTTTCCATAAAAGATTGACTTTAAACACCATAGTGGCTTTAGACTAGCCCCAGGTAACACCTAATGCCAGCAAAAACAAAATCCGAAACTTACAGTGGTTTCCAGACTTTTAAATAAGCCAAAAAACGTCAATATTTTGAATTTTTTGGATTTTTGGTCACCCTGACCCCCTGCACATTTTGGGAGAGATATCCCGGGTGTTTCCCAGCTACTTTGGGTCCCACTAACATGATCTACATAGTGATTTGCGAGTAACACGCCGATTTCTCTTTTTTTTGTTGCGCTGTGTAATAGCTTATATGGGCATATTAGAGTGACGCAGCAACATGAGGGATGGAGTTGCCCTTTGTGTAGGTGATGATGTATGGCTTTATGGTACCGCAACAATACTGTCATCTGTTGGGTGACACGGGTGGCGGAGTGGCTATAGCGCCGCAGCCTTCCACCTGTAAGTACCCGAGTTCGATCCCCGGATCGGACAGAGTATGCTTATGTGGATAGAGTTTCGATGGGTTCTCTCTTTGTGTTCGCGTGGGTTTTCTCCGGGGTTCTCCCGTTTCCTCCCACAATCAAAATCCATCACAGCGCAAGTGCAATGATTAAAGTCGGTCAATTAAAAGATGATCCCCTAAAAAGCTCAAGGAGGCTTATCACGGGGTATCCATTATCTCCACTGTCATCTGTTGTGGCGCCGCCAGGCAGGGTTCGTCGCCCTGCAGGATATTTTTAGGTAATGCGGAGCGGAAGCGGAGCTGGGCGATTATTGTGGGTTTCGTATCCGCAACATTTACAGTACTGTCCGTCTTGTGGCGCCGGAGGCCAACGAACTTTATTGTGGCATTGCCAACATCTAATCCCCTGCTGATCCCACGGCTGATATCTCCGGGAGGTTCATGTGACGGCGCAAGGGTTTACTCTAAGCTATCCGCTGAAAATTATAATAAGTTGCTAGATCCGGATCCAAGAGGCGGCATAGTTAGAAAGTGGGGCTGAAAGTAGCAGCTTATATGACAGCTTTCTGAATATTGTGAGGCTCAGATTTAATCAGTTGGCAGACCTGTATTGGCGGGAAAGGAAATAGGTGGCGGTTAGAACTTTTGGCGGGAAGGGAAAGTGGCTGTAAGGGCTTATGGCGGGAAGGACTTTCGGCGGTAAAGGAAATTGGCGCTCAGGAGTTTAGGCGGTAAAGCAGGCGACCCCAGCCACTATTCTCCCCGGCCGGATGATTTAGTGCCGTGATGAGAAGGTGGCAGCACTCACCAGGGGCCTGTATAGGCGGGAGAGGAAGTAGGTGGCGGTTAGGACTTTTGGCGAGAAGGGAAAGTGGCGCCCTGATGAATTAGTGCCGTGACCAAAAGGTGGCAGCACTCACCAAGGGCCCTTCTTCTGGATAGGGTCCCCTACATGGGTGCCTCCCCCATCCTGGGGGAGGCACCATGTAGGGGACCCTGCTTCTGGAGCGTTCCAGAGGCTCAAAAATAAGGCTATTATTATAGGGGGATGAGAAACTCGCACTCACAAAATAACTCCGGGGGCAGTCCGCCAGGGGGCCAATCAACTTTTGGAACCTGGTAAGGGAAGAGCGGGAACCTCCTCACTCCAGAAAAAATATGTCAACAAGTTCTGCCCCGGGGCCAGACCCCCAGACTCGAGCAAGCAGAGGCCATTTAACATGGGCAGGGATAGGTCAGTCCCGCCTCTGCACACATTTCGCCGCCATTTTGATGGCAAGCCAAAATTGGCCGCGAGAGCGCATCTGGAAATTGGTCAATTATAAGACTCTGTTGTGCGCCCCCATTAGGGTGGTCCAAAAATGACGAAAGTTTGAAAAGTCAGCAACGATTGTCATGAAAAGTTTCCTTTTGACAGAAAAAGGACTTTTGCAAAATATAGGCAATATCGGATAATATTTAGAGGTCGCGCCGTGACTTTGAAGTTCCGAAATTTTGCGAATTTTCGCATTCCCCGCGCGTTGTACTGCTATCCACAGCTTTCACACTAGGAAATCATGGGAACGATCCTGCTCATTCTGTTTCTTCATTTCTGTACTGGATATGTGCGAAATCAGAGTGAAATTGGAAAATATTTAGAGGTCGCACCGAGTGTCGACATGACTGTCTCGGGGTGCGCGCTGTCTGCTCCTACCTTGCTCCAGTGCTCCTGCACCTGCACTAGGTGCACCCTTGCACTCTGCTACTTTTAGGGGAGTAACACCTGAATAACTACAACGATATCGGTCTACATTTTAAGGGCGATAGCCCTTAAGTAAGACCGTAGCATAGATTTCAGCAATGTTTCAACGATGAATTTTTCCTACTTCTTCTTCTTGTTGTTACGTTTTTTTTATTCGCCCTAACTCAGGTTATGCTGTAGGTAGAGCTTCCAAATTTTGAACACAGATCCCCACCGTCGTGACTTGATTTCCTACCATTTACACTTTTACTTAATTCCTCTTCAAAACGCCGCAAAAAAATTAAAACCACCAAAAAATAAGTCTCAATTTTTTTGCTCAATAACTATTCGGAATTTGGTTTCTTCGTCAAAGGGCCGAAGATGCAGTAGGATGGTGTGGATCTATGTTCAAAACCTCACAGTTCCACCTGCTACAGGATTGGAGCTGTGATTTTTTTACCTCTTATTTTTTCTGTAATTAATTCATTTGTTCATTATGCCATCACCTAGAAACGTCAATTCTTGCTTACCCACTAGCCATATTGTTATTAGCGAAATACCCTGCCGCTGGTGTGAACGCGTTGCACTTATTACAGATTTACAGTTGAATCCGGATATAACAGCCTCGGCTATAACAGACTTGGTTATAAAGGCCGTCCCGGCATGCTTCCATTAGGCACTGTGTATTTGCACTCCTGATGTAACAGACTCATTTTCACCTCACCTTGGGTATAACAGACCATTTCTTGGACCCTCGGTGGGAAAATATTGTTGTCCAGGTATAAAATTTGCAAAAAGGAGACGGCAGAAGGAAATTTCGGATATTTTGGTCCTGCATAATTTTCGGGTGAGCCATCAATATTGCATTTGTGACAGATTTCATTAATCGGTATGTAGTCTAGTAGTGCATAGTACAGCCATATTGAAAGCAGAAATTTAATATGTTTTCGTTGCGTGACGATTCGGCTATAACAGACCTCGGTTTTAATATACTTTTTTCGCAGTCTCTTGAAGTTTCTTGTATTCGAATTCAACTGCACTATTAAGCCCGTTCGCTCCCTGCTATATAGCCATCGCCAGGTAATACCGGCCAACTCTTAAGCTGATTTAATTATGAAATTATGTTACAGTATGCGGAATATCTACCTTGAGAAATGTGCCAGACTAATATTTGCTGCAATCGTTGCATTTCGCGAAAATTAAATAAGTTTCGGAGTTTTCAGATGTGACCGAGGCAAGCCACACATAGTATTGATTTAATTCTTGGAAAGTACCACGATTTCAGTAAATTCGTCTGGTACGGTTCTCAATGTAGCCTAGATAATAATTATGAAGGGTTGCCCCGAATAATGTTGTAAGTGACATTGGTGACAGTTGTCTAGTTTTGGTTTCCGCGGGTCCGGGAATTGGAAAAGATACATGTCCTGGGCATTTCCATGCAAACCCAGACATACTGTCCGTTCGTTACGCAGGTTTTGCAGACATGTAGGCCTACTTGTGTATTTTATTGTAACGTGCCAGACGAACTGATTTGCTGAAATCGTTGCATTTCGCGAAAATTAAGTACGGTTGGGAGTTTTCAGATGTGACGGAGACAAGCCGCAAAGAAGTATTGATTGAATTCTTACAAAGTACCACGATTTCAGCAAATTCGTCTGGTACAGTTCTCAATGTATATATTCCGTATATTTTAGCGTATAGGCTATTTCATAATAATTCAATCAGACTAACCGTTGGCTGGTAGCACTCGACTTTCGTTTTTTTACGACTATCTCTGTGAAAATAAGCGACGAAAATCGTCTCCAATGCATTCATAGTGCAGACTGTCTAGTGTAGAGCATAAGTTATGTGTACTGTCAAAAAAGAACTGAAATTAGATCAAAAACTTTCCCTTCAGTAAAAAAAAGAGAAGTAAGACCTCCGCGGCGGAATAAAAGTACTGAAACAAGGCAGGCGCACGTAAGACCTTCACCAATTGATTTAAGCTGTATGTACCATAGGTCTTACTCAAGCAATTCTCAAGTACGGTAGGGAACGGCTCGTAAAATGACTGCTGCAAACTACTCAGAGCAGTATGTAGGGTTTTATTTTGAAAAGGAAAAAAAATGGGGAAAAAACTAAACCCATCCCTAACAGACTTGGTCCAATCGAAAAAGACCCTCTAAAATTCACCAATTAACGTTTATATGTGAAAAATTAAACGTTAGAGTTAAAATCAGCATCTTAAAGGGGTGCGTCGATTCTGCATGAATGTTTCATGGCAATAATTCTCACTAATCGCATAGAAATTCAATGTGCTTAATATTGAAGTTCCTATTTTCATAAAACACTAATATGGAGTGGCTCATGGAAAATTAATGGGTGGAATTTTCGTCGTACTTCTATTATTACTATTAACTATAGGTCTGTAGTTACTGCTAACTTAGCAGTATCATTGCACTACACTGGTACTGCTAAGTTAGAAGTAACTAGTAGTACGACAGAAATTCCACAGATTTGTTTCAGAAAGGAGACTTCATGAGCAGTGAATTGGAAATTGCTTGAGTAAGACCTATGGTACAGCTTAAAGCAATTGGTGAAGGTCTTACGTGCGCCTGCCTTGTTTCAGTACTTTTATTCCGCCGCGGAGGTCTTCTCTTTTTTTTACTGAAGGGAAAGTTTTTGATCTAATTAGTATTAAGACAATTTAATTCTCTTTGTACTGTACACCACTACACATCTTATTCTCATATCCTATACTTTGCTTCTCTGCTCTTCTTCCTCTCTTCATACACACTAAGTAGTACTGACTGGAACTGGTCATCGTCCTTGGGCAGACAGGCCTTGTGGTACTCCTGAGCCAAGGCAACTCCTCTTTCTGCCAAGTCATTTGTAACTTCTAGGCCTGACACTGCCTTCTGTGAAAAACGTCTCGGGAGAGCACGGGACCCCCGAGCCCCGACACGACACACGACACCTCGCCTGCGCAGCATAAGAATCCCCATCGGAAGAAGCAATCCCAGCGATGGCTGCTGTAGTGTATTGGTAAGCGCGCTGGCCTATACATCAGAAGGCTGCATGTTCGCGTCCCCGTTAGGCTTCTTTTTTTCCCCCTCTTTTTTTCGTCGTCTTTTCTTACGCGAAGATAGGGCTGTATACGCTGACGATAGGGCTGTATCCGCAACGAGTGAAGGTTAGGTTTGGTTAGGTTGGGTTGGGTTAGTACATCGTACCCCTACCCCCTGCCCACATCAAGCAGTGAAAATTAATATTCCAGCACTGAAACTATCCGGCCTTCCCGCACGAGGGCGCGCAGGCGAGGTGTCGTGTGTCGTGTCGGGGCTCGGGGGTCCCGTGCTCTCCCGAGACGCTTGTCTTCTGTGCTTGGTGGTAGCCTGGGTTGGCGCTCCATGTCGCAGGGTCAGAGAAGATGATGTCAAGTGGAAGGTTCATTATTGTTGTAAGGCTAGCGGCAAACTAGTTAAAGTTTAGGGCGTAAGCCGCTAGTGTTACCACTGGTAGGACCTGGGCAGGTTCCTACCCGTATGTACCTCTACGATCTTACCACAATGATGAGAGCTCAGTGGGAAACAGAACCAAAACAGATACAGGGTCTCAGACTAACTCAGTTTATTCCACAGACAAGAGTGACAGGTCAAGGGTGTACACTTTCGTGGACATCTCACCCTCGATGATCAGACCGGTTGGCTTCGAGTGAACCCAACAGCTGTAGTGTCGTCCCTCCTGTCTGGTCGGGTCCTGGTCTTCAGGACTGGTTGGGACCGGCTGGTCCGGTCTCGGCTTCAGGCTTCAGACTTCAGCGTCGATGTTGGCTATCCACTAACATGTAACATTGCTACGAGCGTGAGCTCCTAGTACGATACCAGACTAGTTACTGCTCTATGAGCGTCTGCCTCGTTGAGTCTGCCCGTTGAGTCTGCCAGAGATAGGAATCTCACCCTACCCCGCCGGCGCCAGACGGATTAGTGTAATTAGTTAATCCCTTGTAATCCGGATTAGCGATAATCCTTTGACATGCCGCCCAATTAGTATGTCGCGTGTCGCGTATGAACCTACTCGTAGACGTGATGCACCGGCGGTATGTCGCGTGCCGTGCACCTGTTATGTCGTACACCTAACCTATACGTTCCCCCGCCAGACAGGTGTCGTACGCGTGTCACACCTGTTTCGCACCGCCCGACCGCGTTGCCGAGTTGCAGGTGTCGTACGCGTGTCATGCCGAGCTCCGCCATCTTGGATCCCCAGCCTCAGACCCGGGGCAGCCATCTTGGATCCGCTCGCGCTCCGCCATCTTGGATCACCGCCTCAGAACCGGGGCAGCCATCTTGGAGCCTCACACAGACAGTAAGCAGCCATCTTGGATTTTTATATTCCGTAAAAGTATTTTTTCGGAAAAATTGTTCCCAGCCGGTATCGATCCTTGGACCTTTCGTTTTGGAGGCCGACGCCCTAACCATTACGCTAGGGGAGCCCCCGAAGATTTAGAGTGTTGGATGCTCTACCAATGATTCTGGGGCGGGTCACGTGGCCGGTTACTCCACCCCTCATAGCCAACCCCCCCGGTCAACCCCCAGCCAGCCAGCCAGCCAGCCCCCCACCCACCAACCCCCCGTAACCTCTCACCCTCGACCCGACCACCCCCCAGCTCCCACCCTACCACCCC
>JYFJ02008686.1:0-11715 GCA_000934665.2 Catajapyx aquilonaris | reverse complement strand
TTGGGGCTATGTAGTTCTACGGTATCGGGTTGCTTGCACACCGGTTGCCAGGGGCGCGAGCAGAGCAGGAAACAATCGTTGCCATAGGGAGAGTTCAAGCTATTAGTTATGTAGGCTTTGGACGCGGAGAGTTCAGGCTATTTATTATGTAGGCTTTGATATTAGGCATCTAAATACACTGATCCGGACATTATTAGATAATTTATTACAAATTATGCAGGATATTGGTTAATCTTAATTTTACGTGACAAGCTTTGAATAGCCCGGTAAGGAGTGTAGTTTCTATTCTGTCTCCGCCAGGTGGCCAGTCCAGATATACTAGAGGGCCACTTTATATCGTACATCTCTGTCCGCTCCACATTTGGCCATGTTCCTTCAGCCTACCATTCCTTTTACATCTTATTCTCTTGTCCGCCTCATGTTCCAAGGGAGATTTTTTTTTGAAAAATAGTCGTTCTGGTTGTAGGAAGGGAAGAGGAGGATCTGGTGGGCCTAACCGTCTGAACCAGCCAACCAGGTACAGTGTGTGCTGCAATGTGTGCTGTATGTCTGATGAATGTGGAGAATAGCGGCTCTCTATTCAATGTGTATGTACATTTGTTTTCCTGTATCATTCCAGAACATTACCCACCAAGTCGAGCAGTAACGGTCTTGAAAGCGTTTTCTCTAGTGGTGTAGTACTGGACATGGCTCAGATGAGAGGGGAGGAGTATCTGCGCATCACTAGGAAAATTGCCAGCATTATTGAACATAGTAATTGTTCACTTTAGAGGACTATGACCTACAGCCATTCTCGTGATACTCACTGTTCAACTAAGTGTCTAGATACCTAGGGCTTCCGAGGCGCGGAAGAGCTATTTCAGCGCAAACACCCGTGTAGAACCGAAGTTACAGCGGTTTTCCCGAACCGTTGTACCAGTCGCCGATTCCGCTTTGGACGGCCATGTTGCATACGAATAGTAGCCCACTGCTGGATACTATTGCGGTTAGGGGAGTTTCCCGCCGATACGGTACTGTATATTCGGCCGTATCTGTGTAGTAAGCGTAAGGGTATATGGTGACCAGACTTTGGGCGTGTATCCGCTGATGATAGGGCTGTATCCGCTGAAGATAGGGCTGTATCCGCAATTTCGGAGGTTAGGTTAGGTTGGTACATAGAAAAAGGGCTAACCTAACCTCCGAAATTGCGGATACAGCCCTATCTTCAGCGGATACATGCCTATCTTCCACGCAAACAGGGCCCTTTTTCTATGTACCAACCTAACCTAACCTAACCTCCGAAATTGCGGATACAGCCCTATCCTCAGCGGATACAGCCCTATCTTCAGCGGATACACGCCCAAAGTCTGGTCACCATATACCCTTACGCTTATACATTTTACTACACAGATACGGCCGAACAGGCGGACATTGGGACACCCTTAACCGCAATAGTATCGAGCAGTGGGCTACTATTCGTATGCAACATGGCCGTCCAAAGCAGAATTGGCGACTGGGAGGCGGATCGGGAAAACCGCTGTAACTTCGGTTCTACACGGGTGTTTGCGCTGAAATAGCTCTTCCGCGCCTCGGAAGAGGCAGCCCTAGGTATCTAGACACATAGTTGAACAGTGAGTATCACGAGAATGGCTGTAGGTCATAGTCCTCTAAAGTGAACAATTACCTTGAACATTTGCCGTTAGGAGTCACCTGGCGGGATTTAAACAAGCTGCGCCAGCGGAAGCCTCGCCTGGTTGTGGCCCTTCTGGATTCCCACGGCAACATGAGGGACCTCACACCAGTACCAACCGACTATCAGAAGTCGCGATTGGCCCGGGGAAATGAGGATGGGCAAGCAGGACCTTCTCGCAGGGAGGATGAGGAACGAGCCAATGTGGAGGTAATTAGCTAATTGCAGTTAACCATTATTTCAGGTAAAATTTTGTCAAGTGACTGTGGTTGGACAGGGTAGCACAACAACAATAATCTGCAAGGATAAGAGGTCACAGGGCAATTCCTGACATCAGACTCTACCTGATTGTACTTTGTGGAGCAATACTTGTTTCACAGATATGACTGTTGTCCCATGTAAGGGTTCTCCCTGGCCAATTGTGATAATTTTTACCTGATTTTGGTTATCACACTGTTGTGCTTTGACACTTTTAAAAACATTTATTCCACCTGCAGTGACTTTGTAATTTCTTTTTACATATACGTATATTCAGACTTTTTGAAAATGTATAGTCTGTTCCAAGCAAGATGCACAGAGCGATCCACCTTGGTTCCAAGCATGTGGTCATTTTTAGTTAAGTTATCTCTAATATGACCTGAAGTTGTTTTTTTGTGTACCTCACATTGTGGTGCCCAATTTATGGCAACTGCTATATTTGACTATCTGGGAATAATTGGGCACCTGGATCAGAGTGCAACGAGGTACACAAAAATAACAACTTGGGGCAAAATTTGTGATAACTAGAAGTGACCTGCATACCTTGTGCATTGAACAAGAGTATTGGATGATAGAGTACTCCAATTCTTCACTTGATTATCGGGTAAGGTTGCAAACATACTTCTCCAAGCCTCTACGAGGTGCGACTTCACATGTGCACCATCCAGGGATCAGTATCTTGAGAGCCATACTCCTGAATCATACCCCACAATGATTTTGATGGTTCCAATGTAGTTTTGAGATTTATGAACAAGGAGTGGACATAGAGGAAGGAAAACAATATTCCTCTATGCAATATAATAATAATAATAATATCATTTCCCTATACCATGTAGTATTTGGAAAGACCATCCCCCTCCAAAACTTACATGACAATATCGCAACAATATATTGGGATCATCTGGATTTGCACCCAATTCTGTGGAACAGTATGAGTTGTAGCTTTTTCACTGGATACAAAAAAAAAATTATATAAGGAAAAGGCCTTTATGGTAGGCATATCTATGAACAAAGTATAGATATCATCTGGTGGAACCCTCGGAAAATCTTTTATACACTCACGAGCTGCTTGGTAGAAATCACACTCAAACAGGACATGAAAAAGAGAACAACAAACCATATTGTTACATAAGGAACATATGTTTCCCAGTCTATCTCTGGTGCGATGGAATTAACCCTTAACTACGTAGGTGGGCGAAACACCTTCAACTACGTAGGTGGAGCCTGAGAGGCTCCAACGGTATATTTAAATTTCTGCTTATCAACTGAATTGTTATATTGGACTTTTCACATACAGAAAGTGCAGTTCAGATCATTAGGCTTCCGAAAACGTAAAAATCACATGCTGAGTCAGCATATTCCGACAGGGAAAAATTCTTCATTAAAAGGTTACATCATGCTTGAGCCGCTTAGGCTTCACCTACGAGATATAGAGCCTGAGCAGGTCCAGGAGGGACCTGTTCCTCGTTACGAATTTTTTTAAACCAAAGAATAGGGACTAAAAATTATTTTCTTTTCTTTTCATGCTTAGGAAGGTTTTTCTGACAAAGTCACGGAAGGACAGGGGAAAATCAAATTCAATGAAAAAGTTACATGCGTTTAAATAGTGCTTGGAGCCCCTCAGGCTCCACCTACGTAGTTAAGGGTTAAGATTCAATTTACCGAAACCAAATGTGAATGGTGTAACACGAACTTGAATATGGACTTGATTCATTTTTTGTATGTGTGTCCATATTTCCGCACCCCATGTTTTCAATTTCTCTCTTGTTTACTTAAGGGCCCACACGACAAAATTTTGCTGGCTTTTTGTTCTCCGAACCCTACCCTTATTTTTAGTGTAGATAATTTTTTTTTTTTTTTGCTTTTTATTGAAGAGAATTCAAATGATGTCCTGAGTACATGCATGTGGAGGTGCCCCCCGAAAAGAGCTCTGCTCTATTAAGGGGTAAATAAATAAATAAATAAATAAATAAATAAATAAATAAATACATACATAATGAACGTTTCTTTGTCAATTTTCATACAGTATCCTTGAATGTAAAGAACGCTCGAGTTGTTCCTCAAATTTATTATTAATCTTGTTAACTTTCATGGCATCCCCTGGTGCAAATATTTTTCCTGTAGATATCCGTTCGAAATTTCAAAATAATGTTTATAGGCTCATGTGTTAAGTAGTGCCACTCGGTCCGCCTCAAGTGTGTAATCCACAAAAGTTGTAATTAGTTTATTTACATCAATATATTCATAGTTTGTCAACCAAAATTGCCATGATATTCCAACGTTTATTAATAGAGATTCTTCAAAGGTATACCAATCTCTACTCTTTTTGTCTCTCTCTCATTTGATATTCAAAACCTTGCCTAATTATACTATCCCCTGGTTCTCCCATTATTTTTTTAACCCTGTACTGCACACATTTAGGATTGCGGGAAGAAAAAAATTCGAACGCCTTTTTCTCATCATATGCGACGTAAGGATGGTTTTTAAATATTATGTTTTGGTCATCTCTGACCCAATGACTTTGAAGTTACACCGGGTGAGTCAAAAGTCATGGCGAGTATTTTTTTATTCAAAAATGGTAACACATACAGAGATGACCTTTGCTAAGTTTTGCAGGTCCGGTGATTACAATTTCATCTGATAAATACGAGATGGCATCCATATCGCGAAGGGGGCCAGAAAACTAAAGACATTCATAACCCCCCACCCTTCCACCGTCTCATGCAGCTCGGGGTGGGGGGGGGGATCACGATCCCCTTTCGTTTACCGGCTCCCCTTGAGATCTCGGGGCCATCTATATTCCAGTCCAAATTGTAATCGCCGGGTCTTAAAAACATAGTAATGGTCATATCTGTACATGTTTCCGTTTTTGAATAAAAATAGTACAATGACTTAGGACTCATACCTCACGCAATATTGTGCCTGCGCCCTGCGCCGCCAAAAAATTGTGATGAAATTGTGCTGGCAAAATTAGAATGGCCTCAAATGGCGACGAGAGAGCTACTCTTGCAGTGTTACACATGTAATTGGATATTTAATATCTGCACCTATATCTAATCAGCTCCAGAAACAATTGCTGGTTCAGCAAATTCCAATTTCACGCCAGTTTCAATGACCTTGGCTTCTCTCCGCTTCATACCATATCCCGATCGTATCATTGTCGACATTGCTTGTCATCTAGCGGAAGCTAACAAACTAACTGTGACATCAAGCCACACTGTGGTTTCCAGGACCAATGTTGAAGCTTATGGCGCCTGCACAAATTAATTGTTGCCCTCAGGCAACAATGCGCGCTACAGGGTTAAAAAAACATCGATAGTTTTTTGAAAATTTGTATCGAAATTGGTCTGCGTCCTGTTTCATATCTAAGAAAATAGGGGAGGTGGGGTGGCCGAGATGGTAACGTCTCGGCTTGCTGAGTGAAAGGCCCCAGGTTCGATCCCCACCTGGGGAACTTCCTTTCACCTGCGTCAGGAGGGTCTCTGACCTGCACCAAGGAGGTGTCTGGCAACCTAACCTCCTGGGGAACAGCACATGACCCATTTAACGACATTGCACCTCCACCCGTGTCCCCTCCCCGAAAAATCCCTATCCTTACCCAAATTCCTTGATTCCTTGCACCGGAGTGGAAGTTAAAAGAAAATTTGGAAAATAAAATAAAGGTTCATGCGATATACCTTGTAAGGGGTGAAAGCATTACCCACAATTATTATTATTATTATTATTATTATTATTATTATTATTATTATTATTATTATTATTATTATTATTATTATTATTATCTAAGAAAATAGCCAGCGCTAGATCGGGGCAAAGTAAAAAAGAATTCAAGAAAAAGGTTTGGACACAATTTATATCCGGCATATATTGTAGAGCTCACAGATTATGTGAGGTGTACGGGGTGATTCTCCCGAATGGAAATCCAAACATTCCTCAATAACTTTTTAACTATGGTATGGCTCCTGATGAAAATTGACATGTACTTACCTTGTATCATGCCAAACAAGGTCTGACTAAAGAATACTTATACCAAAAGTGGTCCCCTCCAGCATCCAAGAATTTTTTAATGCGAGTCTGCATATTGCCGAAGACTCCTGCAGATTGGCGGCGGGGATCGCATCGATCTCTCACCCGCCCGCCTGCTTGGCATGATACAGGGTAAGTATCGTACAGGGTGGGCGAAAAGTCCCAGGACACCTGCCTTTTTTTGCCTGCAAAACAAATCTGTGCATGGAAAATGTGTCGGAAATGCTGATGTAACATCTGGACACTGACGGAACTGTTTGATGAGGGGAGACATCTGAGGATCCCCAACAACACCCACAGTAAGTTAACACTATTAACAGTGCAAGATGGAGGATACGAGCGGGTTCACTGTGGAGGAGAGACTTGTGGCTACTGTGTGGGTCCACGAGAGGCCTCATACGGGAAAGAACATAACACACATCATCCAGGATATCAGGGCTCGTTTTGGTAAGGTGCCACCGAGAAGAAGTAACTTGTTCAAGTGGGAGAAAAAAGCATTTAGCAAGGGAAGTGTCTTTCACTCTTCCCGTCTTTCACATTTCCTATGCTGAATGCTTTTTTCTCCCACTTGAACAAGTTACTTCTTCTCGGTGGCACCTTACCAAAACGAACCCTGATATCCTGGATGATGTGTGTTATGTTCTTTCCCGTATGAGGCCTCTCGTGGACCCACACAGTAGCCACAAGTCTCTCCTCCACAGTGAACCCGCTCGTATCCTCCATCTTGCACTGTTAATAGTGTTAACTTACTGTGGGTGTTGTTGGGGGTCCTCAGATGTCTCCTGTCATCAAACAGTTCCGTCAGTGTCCAGATGTTACACCAGCATTTCCGACACATTTTTCATGCACAGATTTGTTTTGCAGGCAAAAAGAGCCAGGTGTCCTGGGACTTTTCGCCCACCCTGTACATGTCAATTTTCATCGGGAGCCATACCATAGTTAAAAAGTTATTGAGGAATGTTTGGGTTTCCATTCGGGAGAATCACCCTGTACAATATAGACGGCGCTACTTGTACATCGAACAAGTGAGTTGCAGTATTTAAATATCTTAATTTAACCCTGTAATGCCCACTGGGTCATATTTGGCACACCATTTACTGCAATTTTTTGCAATTTTTGCAATTTTTATATTTCCTGTAAGTGCCAAATTGCACTAAATGGTGTGCCAAATATGACCCAAGGGGCATTACAGGGTTAAGTTTAAAGGGACACTCCACTAAAATACAAGTTGGCCTGTAAAAATCGGGGGAAAAATCCTGATTCCGAGGGTATAAGCAGTTTTCCTGAGAGATGAACTGTAAGGCCATGGCGAGGCGTAAAAGTTTGGCAATTCGAATCTGGCGCAAAAGAGCTGCCCGCCTGGCCCAGTCCGCCCCCTCGCGCGCCGCCAACCGGGACTTGGCAGAAATTGTCATAATTCTCAGTCATCTTTGGTCCACGGCATCATTGGTCCGTACTGGTGTCAGGTCGTGGGTGGGGGTGGCCACCTCCTCGTCGTACAGCTCAAATGGGTACTGGAGGAGGCCGTGCGGACTTGGTCTGGGAAGCCCTGCTGGTATGTCGCTCTCAGCAGCAGCTGCCGTACGACGGAGGAGTAAGATGGGGAGGAAACCTGCCCCAGCCGCCTGGCTTTTTTTGTGTCCGGGGCGTTTCAGTTCGCTGAGGGGCCGCCAGTTGTCGCCAGGGTCTTTTTTGCTCTAGAATCTGGTGCTTTGTATATGGCGAAGCACTGCGTGAACCGCTGATTTTGGTGATTTAACGGAAATGGCTCGTCCTGAGTTGGACATTTTCGATGTGGATGACAACAGTAGTTATGCGAACATATTGCCCTGCCGGTCAAGTAGTGGTGACATTACACACGGAGCATTACATTACTGGTCAAAAGTGAGGCATCACCCACAATCAGAGGTTTTTAATTTCTCAAGCTTAAACTGACAGTACAAATTAAAAGTGTGAGGTACCGTTGAAAGTGTCGTGAATAACTCTACAAAGCAAAAAAGGAACGGTCACTCAGGGTTCAACAGAGGCGCAATATTACTCATTTTGTTAAAAAAACATTCCTGAACACCTACATTTTCAACTATAAATATTAATAAATAATGGTAATCATCACGAATTGATGATTTATAATTTTTATTTATGGCAAGAAGTAAACGCCGAACATAAAGGAAATTACCACAAAATTTAAAAAAAAAAAACACTCGAACTGTATTTTTTTAATTTTCGGCGTTTTTTCTTATATGCATGGTGCCGAAAATTTAAAAAATTACAGTTCGAGTGATAAGTTTTTTAAATTTTTGTGATAATTTTTTTTATCTTCGGCGTTTACTTCTTGCCATATATAAAAATTATAAACCATCAATTCGTGATGATTACCTTTATTTATTAATATTTAGAGTTGTAAATGTAGGTGTTCGAGAATGATTTTTAAAACAAAATAGGTAATATCTGCGCCTCTGTTGAACCTAGTGACCGTTCCTTTTTTGCTTTGTAGAGTTATTCACAATGCTTTCAACGGTACCTCATTCTTTTAATTTGTACTGTAAGTTTAAGCTTGAGAAATAAAAAAAACCTCTGCTGGGGGGTGATGATGTGTCATGTGGCACTAATGAAATGCACATCTGTGTTTCAGGTTTGCAGATAAATCCAACCTGACTGGATGTCCCCTCCTTTGTCTCTCTTCTTGCATCATTATGCCAGCAGATGGCTTACAGATTCCCTCCACCTGTCCATCCTACGCCTTCTGAAGTCTCGAGGTCTAGACCCAGATTACACTTCCAGCTGCAACACCTTTGGAGTACCAGATTCACTTGTGGCTGCCAGCATAAGCGACTCCTGAACACTGGCCTTCCTCCTGACATTCTCGAGGACCACCCCACAGCAGATTCTTGACAGGTGCATATTGATAATAATTAGACAATATCAGTGGTTTCAGAACTTTTTTGTCATGCAAAACACTCAGCTGCAATTGAGCAAGGTTCCATAAGGAGCACTATACTCTGATGGGAATAAGTGTGCAGTTATTCTGCATATGGGAGATGGTTATACTTCGCAGTTCCATGGTCTGGTCCTGCATATTGACCTCATATGAAAGTAATTTGCTCATTCATTCCTGTCTGATCAATGAGATTTCCACATGCTTTCCGTGTATCCTTAGCTTTCTGGTCCAAGCTTTCTATTATGAATCAGGATTTTTGTTCCCACAAATGTAGAGACCAGATGACACTACACAATATGTTCCACCTACTCCCAAAATTGTGTCCTCGTAACCTTGTCTGAAAACTACTGATCTAGATAATGGTGTCTGGATATGGATTTCATGCATACTAATCATATCTGCACAAATTCCAACAGGTGGACAGTTGTGCTGATGGGCAGTGATGACAGTGGTGGCGTGAGGGTGGTGAGGCAGGGTCTGCGCATATCATTTTCAGCCCACATGAAGGCCACTTGCAGTGTGGCAATGGAGTTGGGAGGGATTTGTTTGGGCCATGATAGGGTGAGGAGGTTCCAGGAAGCAGTGGAGGCAGCAATGAAAAGGAATGCTGACTGGGAGGACCTTCATGAGCGCATGGGTGAGATTTCTTCAGCTTGCCACGACTTGAATGGTTTATGTTCAACACTTGAATTGATATTAGGCTGATCTTTTGAAACTGCCTGCAGCTCTCCTACCATGAGACTAGTTTGTAGCAGACCTTACATACGGGGGAATCTTGCCTCAAGTACGAGGGTTGAGTCAAAAGTCATGGCGCGTGTTTTTTTATTGAAAAAGGTAACACATACAGAGATGACCTTTGCTGAGTTTTGAAGATCCGGCGATTAGAATTTTATCTGGCATATAGATGTTGCCCATATCGCGAGGGGGGTGGGGAAACAAAGGGGAATGNCCCCCACCGCACCATCGCCCTAAGACGGCCCGAGCCCGCCGCTCTTGGGGCTGTTGGACACTGCATGAGAGACACTTGGAGATGGACAACACTGGAGCTTGATTTCAAATGTGGGACAAGTCAGAGCACTATGCGTAGGACTCTGAAAGACTGAAAGGTCTCAGGATGTTGGCACCCTCACTGGTTCCTCGCCATCTCTTTGAGGTGGCCAAGTGCCGCCATTTTGCCCTCGCTTGGAACTCGATGGTTTTTTCAAACTGTCTGTGGCGATAGATGACACATAGCTCCGGTCATAGTGCTCTGACTTGTCCCACACTCGAAAGCAAGCTCCAGTGTTGTCCATCTCCGAGTGTCCCTCATGCAGTGTCCAACAGCTCCAAGAGCGGCGGGCTCGGGCCGTCTTAGGGCGATGGTGCGGTGGGGGGGTCACATTCCCCCTGTGTTTCCCCGCCCCCCACGCGATATGGGCGACATCTATATGCCAGATAAAATTGTAATCGCCGGATCTTCCAAACTCAGCAAAGGTCATCTCTGGATGTGGTACCGTTTTTGAATAAAAAAATACACGCCAAGACTTTTGACCCAACCCTCGTAGAAATGTCTGAAAGTTCTGCCCGTGATATGAGGTTTTTACAAGGGGGTACTCTTTCCGTTTTACCCACAGACATGCAACCCTTATGGGACTACGTGTACTGTACAGCACCTCTGGAAACGCAAATTCTACCGCAAAGCGCTAGGAGTCAGTGTTATAGCTTGTGGGCGCGCGAGCGCCGTTATAACCACTCCCTCTTCCGCCCTCCCCCTCTCCCTTGCCCTCACCCTCTCCAGAGGGTTTTTTTCCCCCCTCTCGTTGGAGGCGGCTTGGTTTAAAACAAGTGACCGGTGGCGGATTTACTTTGGCACACCTAGGTGGGTGGAGAGGGGAGGGGGGGGGGAGGGGTGAAGCTAAAAATTTATGCTACTATAGATCAGTCAACATAAGAATGCAACCGAGTGTGCATCACCGTGGCGCAGAGGATGCAATACTGGAATCAGAAGTGATCTGTATGGCCATGCCAGTGTCAGAAATAAGTGTAACCTGCAACAGATCACATCGTGCTTATGCACAGATCACTTCTCATTCCAGGATTACATCCTGTGTGGCACACTCGGTTGCGTTCATATGTTGACCGATGTAAATTACTAAATAAATGACGATAACTGTAGCAGGAAAGGTGACATCAGTCTAAACTGCAACATTAGTCATACTGTGTGTGGTATCCCCCCTGTATCTCTAGACTCTGTTTGGTTCCAATCAAGATGTATAAACAGGGTATGGTGGCCAGACTTCATCGATACGGTAGAATGCTGAAGTGGGTCCAGCCACTGGCGGCGCCACTGGTGCGATCGGGCCGATATTCCCCGCGCTTTCATGGAGTAGTATAGGAAAATGATGTTCCGAAAGAAATACTTTTAACTCCCGGGACATTTAGAAGCATTTCTGTTGCAGAAAATAGGTGGCCCGATATTCTGTTAGGCTCTGGGTGGCTTTTCCCACTTTTTCTAACCCCAGGGGTTCTCAGGGGCATGCGCAAATGAATTATTGTCGGTGGAGTTTGGAATCGTCGGGTGGCTGGCAGGCTGGCAGGTAGTGAAGATTGGGCGCCAAGAATGCCGGCGAAATGCTTTTCTTTTGGATGCAAGTCCGGATATGCCACTGACAACCGGACCTGGGATGCTCTGGGGCAGAAACGCCCACACCTATTTCGCGTTCCGAAAGTAAGTTTGCAAGAGTGCGAGGCAGAAAAACCATGCGAGACCCAGCTGACCCAGCACATAACACACTTATGCATTGTCTGACATTTTGATGCACAACTCATTCGATTGATCCTAAAT
>JYFJ02008685.1:0-11714 GCA_000934665.2 Catajapyx aquilonaris | reverse complement strand
GTTTATACGGTTCCATTGTAGGGTGGAAATGTGGGGGATGTCAACATGGCAATCCCTGGCAACGAAATCACAGACAGTAGCGATACGGTAGTGTTTGGATTTCGCGGGCGGATGTGACGTCATGATTTGGCCCAAACTTTGGAGGCCTCGTGAGCCCTAACCAGGTCTCGTAGAGCAATATGACCTTCACTTCCATATACTGGTTTTTCACAACGAATCTCGCTACCTGAAGCTTGTGCGCCATTTACCGACCACCCTGTATGTGTAGTATTTGATCACCCTTGTAACATACTAAAAGTCCTCGGAAATCCCTGCTGTGCGAAATCCCATTTTTCACACTTATCTCTGAAAATACACATGTTATCAAAAGGTTTTTTAAACAAAAAATGCTTGCCATGCAATTGCCCATATAATTCATTCTTAGCATTATTTTGATAAACCTTGTCATTATGCCAGAAATCTAATTTCCTTTGTTCAATATATGTCGAAAAATGGAATTTCGGCCGCCATTTTTCAAAATGGTGGCCGTCACACATCATTGATTTTCGAGGACTTTTAGTATGTTACAAGGGTGATCAAATACTACACATATACCAAATATCTTGCTTGTAAGGGTTATTATAATATAAAATAATATTATAACGTGGCCCATGGCTACATTATGCTGGGCAAATAGTGATGCAGTCATTTTATGAAAATGAGGTATAAAAAATCCTTACAAGAGAGATATTTGGTATATGTGTAGTATTTGATCATCCTTGTAACATAGTAAAAGTCCTCGAAAATCAAGGCTGTGTGACGGCCGCTATCTTGGAAAATGGCAGCCGAAATCGCATTTTTCACACTTATCTCGGAAACTATAATATATGCCTTTAAACAAAAATGTTTGCTGTACAATTGCCCATATCATTATTTTATTCTTAGCATTCTTTTGATAAACCTTGCCATTATGCCAGAAATGTAATACTGTAGTTCAGCGGAAAAGAAAAGACTGTACTTACAATATACACAAGTACTAGACATTATCATCATCTTCATCGGACTGAACATCTTCGGCATTCATGCAGAATAGGCCTTGACACTCTCTACACATAGCAGAGCACTTCATTCCAGATCTTCTACATTTACATCTGTTGGCACAGTTGATTTTACAGGTACACGATATTAGCGTTAACAATTCCGATGGAGCGGTTTTTTTTGCCATATAGACACGAGTGTGAAACTGTCTCTCTTTAGCATCCACCCCCAGTCAGAAGGGTGCATCCCGTTACCTTACCAATTCTGAATTAACTTGTAGATACACCCTGTATGAATGTTGCGCTGCAGCATCGCTATAGTTGGAGGCGGAGATGCGAGGTCAAACGTTTTGCCGACAGGCTGTTTGTATATTAGATGATGGTAGGCTATCTGTATAGTAGCGCAAAGCATCTAAGGCATTACTTCTTGATCATCCATATAAGCGAAGTAAAAAGTCTTCACTTGCACCAGCTACGGTACCTCTTCTTTGATTGAAGAAGGATCGTTAAAAAACTTTCATGCCTTCCCTCAGGAAACGGTCCTTTTCCAATAGCTTCATTGCCTGCAATTTACCTCTCTTAAATATGGCCGAGGTGGTGTCACAGCATGTGCAAAAAGGAGGACCTCACTAATTTCTCCCAGCAGGGTTTGCTGTAATGATATGTCAAACACTGTTTGGGTTGTTTACAACCATGAACATAATCTTGTCAGTTTCGGAAGCTAATGAAGGCAACAGAACAAGCAGGTCAGTGTCTCGTCCAATAACCACAACTGTAGTGGCCTACCCCTATGTGCTTTTTCTAATGCTGTTGAAACAATCAGGGTATCAGCATCTGATTCTGCCAACCTCACCTGTACAGGCAATGTCTTGAAAGCAGTTCTATGGATTTTTTTTGTTTTTTCTGTTTTCCAAGAACTCAGCCTGCATTGTTATCGTTACTGTATTTTCTTGGGGATCAATTGTAGCAGAGGTTCTTCTGGCAGCTCTTCGCTGCTGTTCACAGCATTTGGTTGTAGGATAATCAGGGTATCCATTGAAAACCACCACACAGTTGCTCCCGTATTAAGATTGGATAACAGATATGTAGCAGAAAACTACTTCTCCATAGGTGGCAGGTCGGGGCCATACTATACACGGTGCAGGAGATGTCCACCGTCTATAATGTACGCACAGTTCTCAGGAATGTGTGGGTACTCCTCGACTTGGAATGCTTTTACCAAAGAAGATTTCACTTCTTTCCTTTGTGATACATCCTCAAATAAAGAAGGAGGCCTTGGTGCAAGGTCAAACGTAAAACACTCCTTTAGCTTATGTGGTTCTCTCTCAACGCATATAATCCTGTTAAAAAACCTGCTGGGTGTTTACAATAACAGAATCGTCTCCTAGCCGGATAGCAGAACTAACCCCTGCAAGTGGTTTCACTTTGTATTTCCTTTTTATTGTAAGCGTGCCAAAGGTTTTCCCTCTCATTTCCTCCATTGATTCTTCTCCCTTCTCTCTTGCTTTGTCACAAGTTACAGATATATGTCACCTACCAGTGCTGTTGATAAACCTACACCCACACCCACATCTTGGAAAATGCCCATCTTGGTAAATGGCGGCCGAAATCCCATTTTTAGACTTATATTGAACAAAGGAAATTAGATTTCTGGCATAATGGCAAGGTTTATCAAAAATATGATAAGGATAAATTATATGGGCAATTGCATAGCAAACATATTTTATTTAAAAAACCTTTTGATAACATGTGTATTTTCCGAGATAAGTGTGAAAAATGGGATTTCGGCCGCCATTTTTCAAGATGGCGGCCGTCGCACAGCATGGATTTCCGAGGACTTTTAGTATGTTACAAGGGTGATCAAATACTACATATTTACCAAATCTCTTGCTTGTAAGAATTTTTTTACCTAATTTTCTTAAAATGACTGCACTATAAAGGAGTTAATAGTAAGCCCACACAGTCCAGAGACGGTACCTAAACCGGGCCCATCCGCACACCCGCCAACGCCGGAGGGGCGGGCGGGCCCGGTTTAGGTGCGGAGTGGTGCCTTGTTGCCGGGGGGTCCTCGCACTCGTAGTGGTGGCCGGGGGGGCGGGGGCCGCCTGATTAATGTGGGACACCACGGCGCGTTTATTTAGGTTTTAACGGGGGTGTGGTCCCCCGGGGTTCCTCGGGGATGCGCCCTGCCCCTCGGTGTTTCCTCGGGGGGCCATTGCCCTCTGTCGGCGGGTCGATTGCATCGGTCCCGCCGGTTGTTGTGTTGTCCGGTGCTCCGTCTTGTTTTAATGTTGTAGAATTGTGCTTCATGTTTTATGCGTTTTTCGTTGTTTGTGTTCGTACGTTCGCTGCTGTACCTTTTATTTATTTATTTCTTTCTTTCTTTCTTTTTTCGGCATTTTCTTTTGACCAGGGGACCCGCCCTTCAGACGGGTCTCTTTCTTTCTTTATTTGGTCCCCTTGGTCGTTTTTCTTTTGGGGCCCCTTCTGGGCCCGCCTTTCTTTAGTTTCTTTATGGACACATTTGAATTAACTGAAGGTCAGGGATTTGCGGTAACAATATAACCGCCCGCTCTTCAAGCGGTTTTGAATTAGAATACTCATTTGGCCATTTGGTGGAGTTGTGTGTGTCCATGTGGACTGTTTGGGTTTCCGATTGGGATTGAGGATGAGAGGTCATGCCGGGCCATCCTCATTAAATATTTTAATTTAATCAAGTCCAGAGACGGTCAGGCGGGTTCTGCCGTCCCTCCTCGGGGGGCCGGTGGGGTTACTTTTTGTCACGTGTAACATTAGACGGTTTGCCCCACGGACTCGATTTGATTGTGGAATGTATTCGATATGTTTTTTTTTTTTTGCTGTGAGGTGAGCTGTCCTTGCACGGGCAGTGAGTGGCTTTCCTCCAAAGGGGCTGGTTGTGCCGGGATTACGTTGGAGCCACTGTGATAATTGTACCCTGTAATTGTACGGGTGTTAGTTCTCGTACGGGTAACGGGTGGGGTCCAACGGCAGCTCGAAGTTTGTTCTTCGTGGCTTCTTGTAGAGTTGGAAGAGTTACGTAGGGTGGTGACATGGTACACACCAATCGTTGTCTAAGGACGACCTTACTCTTCTCTCTTACGTAGCGTGGTAAAATTGCACACGTCTACTGCCACTTAAATTGTGACCCCTTTCCCCTTCTCTTGACAGTGCGTGATAAAATTGTGCGCGACTGTTGTCACCTAATAGTGACCTTCCCCCTTTTGCTGTTGTACGGGGTGTGTGCTTGCTCTGTGGATTCGGAGCTGTGGTACGACCAAGTGTTACTTGGTTTTACACCACAAAACTGTTCGACGTTGTGGACGATGTCGATCGACAATTCCTGGACCGTTGGGAGGATACATCGTTTTGGTGAAGCTCGTTCAAGGCGAAAGTGTTGCTTATCGGAAAGTGAAGGTGAATGCGTTGAGGCGTGTTGCCCCATTGTTTTATTATTTCTCCACTCCGTTTGAAGATCGGAGTGGTCACATTAGTGAGTCTACTAAATTTGATAAGTGATTCAGGCCTGTTGATTTTGTTAGCTATACCTACCCAGCCGTCCATTGACCTGTCCTACTAAATGTGAAAACCTTTGGAGTGGTATATCCTTTCGCCTGAATGTAGTTTGTGAAGTGGAGAGAATAAAGAATTCTCAAGGAAAGCACATTTGGTATGTCGATTTATGCGTGTTTCAGGTGCCAAATTGAGGCTCTAATAATAAGCTTCGTGACACTTTTGCTGAAGCAGTAGCGGGGTCGAGCCGCCCGGTGCGCGCGCCGGCGAGCCCTCAATTCCCGGTTCTGGTGGGTCTTGAGGAAGATCAGGTGCCCACCCACGCGGCAGTCAAGGCCATCCTGCGTACTAACATGCCAGAGGAAATAATTGAAGAAGGGTTCAAGGCAGCAGGAAAGATTAGAGGCGGATTTCGGGTGGCGTGCCGATCAGAGGCTCAGAAGGAGAATGTAATGAAAACACTCATAGATAAAGGCTTTGCGGAACGTGAAGCGGTCCAGCGCAGACCGGCCCTTCGACTCATTGGGGTCGAAGAAGGGTACTCAGACGAGTCATTATTAGCAGAGCTTTCAGCAAAAAATAAGATCCTTGTTGAGGGCCATCAGCCACTTAAGAATCATATTCGCATAGTTAGTGTCCGAAATTGGGCCAATACAGACCGCCAGAACTGGGTCCTTGAGGTCACGCCGGCGCTGCATAGTAAAATGCTTGAGTCTGGCAGTCTGCGGGTTGATGTGGAAATGTGTCGGGTGGAGGACGTGGTTCGCACGGATCGATGTTTTCGCTGCTCGGCATATGGACACACGGCCCGCTCATGCCGGGCCAAGGCTAGTTGCGGTAAATGTGCAGAAGAGCATGAGACTCGTGATTGCGCCTCGACCTTCACCTGCTGCCCTAACTGCAAATTACCCGCCCTTGAAGAAACGGGGCATGGGGCCTGGGCAGAAATATGCCCGACTTGGCAAAAACGAAAACTGCAATTGGCAAAACGTATCCATAATGGGTACTAAATTTAACAGAATAGTTATCGGGCAATTCAATGCCGACCGGGGCAGAGTCTCCTCTGGCCTTGGCGTGGAATGGGGGTCGGTGAGGGGGCTAGACCTCCTCTGCCTGCAGGAGCCGCATGAGCTCACAGTCCGCAATAAGTGGAGATATCGCTCACACATACGCCATGAAGGGAAGATGGCATTAATTACATACAACCGAGGTTTAAGGGTGGTGTTCTTGCCTTCCCACTCTGGCCCTAGAAAGGATGTCTTCTCCATTGGGAGTGGACCAACAAGGGGCCGTGAGGCCGTTGTGCCTGGCGCCTGCTCTGGGGCGAGTGTTCGACCGACTCCTCAGCGCAAGGCTCATGTATTGGGCAGAAAAGGAGCGGAGACTCCATGAGAACCAGTTTGGTTTTCGCCCGGGCCGAGGAGTGGTCGATGCAGTGGAGGCCCTTGTTGGTGCAATAGAGCGGGCGTGGGAGTGCAAACATCATGGCGTCTTGATAAATTTGGACATTAAGAATGCTTTTAATAGCGTCCCCCATCAGCAGGTTCTCCTAGGGCTGGTCGACGAGGGTTGCCCTCGCTGACTTGCGGGAATAATTTCTGACTTTTTGGGACCTCGCCAGGTCGTATTCGGTGACCGAGAATTTGTCATGGATCGCGGGTGCCCTCAAGGCTCGAGCCTGGGACCGGCCCTGTGGAATTTGTCGATGGACGGGTGGTTTGCACTCGCCACTGGCATTCCCGGGGTTCGGTTGCAGGCCTATGCCGATGACCAATCAGTTCTTATTACGGGCCCGTCGGTTAAGGCCATTGAGGCCTCCTGGCTTGAGGTAGAAGTAAATATTTCTCGATGGGCGCGAGTGATGCAGCTGGAATATAATCAGGGGGAAACCGAAGGAGTGTTTCTCCAACGTCGGGGTTGGAGGCTGAACAAGATTCGCCCCCCCGTAATAAGGATTGACGGAAAGGAATTGGAACTGGGTCGGCCAATCAGGACTCTGGGCATATTTATAGACAGCGGTCTGACGTGGATTCCCCACGTGGAGATCGCTGCAGCCAGGGCAAGGGACATGGCCTCCCGAATATGGCGTGTGGCTGGACTGGGGTGGGGCATGACCCCCCCCCNCCCCCCCCCCCCAGCCGGCGAATAGTTCTGAGAGGAGCAATACTTCCCATGATAATGTTCGGGGCGGAAGTATGGGGAATAAACTCGCATGCTAAGGGCATTAAACAGAAACTGATGTCGGCGGTTCGCCCATTTCTTTTGTCCACGACCGGGGCATACAGGACCACGGCCAATGAGGCCCTTTGTGTGATGGCCGGGATGATCCCCCTGGACATCCAGGCCAGATCGGCTTGGTGCATGCGTCAGGAGTTGTTAGAGTGCTCGGAGGGACTGTCTGTGGTCGGAGGAAGTGTGATAATTCAGCCACCTTGGGAACGATTCGAGGGGAGAGTCGAGATCTGCTTACAAGATGCCGCCCCTGGTGGGTACGAGCTCTATACGGACGGGTCGGTCTTCCCGGGCATTGGGACCGGAGGCGCAGTCGTGGGCTTTGACCCCGACGGCTCGGAATGTTTCCGGGAAGGACTGATATTTCCTGTAGGCACCACCATTTTTCAGGCCGAGCTGGCGTCAATAATCCGCGGGGTAGAATATGCGGCTGAAGGGGCGCTTGGCCCCCATGTTCGAATAGTTTCGGACTCGTACTCTGCCCTCCAGACTGTGGTTAATACCCGAACCACGGACGTTCTCATCCAAAGGGCACAAAGTAACATAAGAGAGATGAGCAGCCCAGTCGAGCTGGCCTGGGTGCGGGGGCACTCGGGAAATGAAGCGGCAGATGAGGTTGCCAAGGCCGCGGCGCATGGGCAGGGAACTCCACATGCGATGCCGACTCCCCGAGCGGCAATGAGGAGGGGATGGAAGGAGGCCATGCTAGAAGAATGGCTGAAAAGGTGGGAGGAGCGGGGGAATACCTGGCCGCGCAGTTTTCTCCCCACCGTGTCAGAAGAGGTGCACTTGCATGGACCCATTGCGCACATAGTTACTGATCATGGTCCCTTCCTAGGCTATTTGGCACGATTCAATCTCTTAGAGGAGAAGTGGGCGTGTGGTGGTGCCTACCCATGTGGCCGGGGCATACAAAATTCGGAACATATCCTGTTTGACTGCAAGCTCCCACAGGTTCTTCCGGAACGGAGTGCGCTCCTTGCGGCTTCTGTTACCGCTGGGGAGGGATGGCCCCCGAACCGACAGTCATTCATAAGCTCAGGCAGCAGGCCCGCATTTAATCATTTTTGCCAACAAGTGATCCAATTCCTCACAGAGGAGAACAAATGAAGACGATCGGGCTGGAGCCCAATGGACACTTAAATGAGATTAATGCAGTAATAAATCAGTAAGATGCATTGAAGCAGATAATACTGCCGGACATAAATAAATACTAATAATAATCTGGTGCCAGTGCAGGATCTCACTTCGAGGGATCCTCGGACGGAGAGGAAAGGACACAGAACTGGGATTATGTCTGTGAAATAAATGTGGAACGCATAGTTCGTTCAAGTAACTTAATAATGCGGGGCCTCTTTTAATTAGCTCAAGTTTTACGGTTCAATTATACCATGTGATACGTCCGCACGCTTTAATTTGTCCCCTTTGCCTCGGGCGACTGGCGGAGGCGGGAGTGGAGGCGGGACTTGTGGTTGTGCCGAGGTGGTGCTGGTCTGCCGAGTGGGGCTGGGCTCTCGAGTAGTGGCCGGGCGTTCGAGGCAACGGGCGTTATTGTATGGCCCCGCATATTGCACTTTTCTTCTTTTAATTTGTCTGTGGGGTTTACAGAAAGTGCTTATTTCTTTATTTGCTTTCTTTTTCCGACATTTTCTTTTGCGGTCGATATCGGCCCCCGTCCTTCGGGACGTGGGTCGGCACCGCCAATAGTATGCCACTTACTGGATTATTGCTTATGAAGGACCCATTTGTATTTCCTTGGATGCCAGGGACGGTTCGATTGAGAACACATGATTAGGCGCCTTTGGTAGCGCACGGTGTCCAGCTGGATTTAGGGCCCTGATTGGGCCAGGAGGTCGAAAGGCTATGTCGGGCCGACCTCCCTAAATATGCAATTAAATGTATGCCTCGGGGCTCTGGACTGCTCAGCGTCTGACTGAGAGTCTTAGCCCCTTGCTTCTTTTCTTTTTGTGTGGGACTAATAGGTGCTGAGGCACCGGGGTGTCAACTCTCAGAAGGGCGTTGGGGCTTAACCTCTTTGAGGGAGGGGGCCTGACTTGAGCTTTGTCAGGCTCTTGCACCACAGTCCTACTGCGAACGGCTTCAGATAAGTCCGGGCCTCCGTGGTGGGCACCGCGGACTCCCCCCTGGGGCGCGGTGATCGCCGGTTGGAGGTTGCAGGGCCTTGTGCGCTTGGCTGGTTGCCGGGGCGCTTCGGGTCTCGGTCACCGGCCTCCCACTTGGTCCGGGTGGGGGAGTGAGCGATCCGGGGTCCCGAACACTATTGGGTTGCCCCGGTGAGCCGACTCCTAGCGGCTGAGGTTAGCGGTCGCGCCCCTTCAGGGCAGAGGGTGGGCTTTTGTTTTTGTATTGGTCCGTACTTTATGATTTTCGTTATTTGCCTAGTCTAAGTCAGACAGAGGTGGAACCCATTAATCGGGAGAGTGGTGCGTGGGAGAGAGTGTAAGTGAGTGGTGCTCTGGCGCGACAGTTAGAAAGTGGTGCTGGGCCGTTAGGCCCCAGGAGTGGTGCTGGGCGGATAAGCCCAAGGAGTGGTGCAGGGCCGCAGAGTGCCCGTGAAGAAGTAGAGGAGGAAAGTCGTGGGGTGTGGTGCCCCACGCAACCGGAACTGCAAAAACCTCGGAAACTCGTGACAGCTGCGCGGGCTCCGCGGTGCACTGTTGCCTTGCAGCTTCATCAACAAGGGACACGAACTGACCGACATGTCTGGCTCCGAGCGAGCCATTAGGCCACAGGGCCCGGCTTGGATCGATTGCCAGGGAGCGCCCCTGGTCGTCGGCCTTGTCTGGAGTCCGGATGGGGAGTGGGCGCTAAGGGGTCCCTACCTCCATAGGGAGTACCCCTTGGTGCCGACTCGAGCGGACCGAGGTAGCGGCCGCGCCCCCTCAGGGCAGAGGGAAGGGTGGTTTGTTTTGATTTTGGTCCGTACCTTTTTGCTTTATCATTATGTCTTGCCTTTATGTGACGAGGAATCTCGTTAAAGGCTGAGAACTTGTGTGACAGGAGCAAGTGTGAGTGAGAGGAGTGAGAGGAGCGCTGCGCGCTGAGCGTGCGTAAGTTACCCGGTACTCCGAGGCCGCGGTGCGGTTTAGGCGGTGCAGTGTTGCGGTGCACTTTAGATCGCCAGATCTTCACTGCGCGATAGATAGTGAGACATGAGTGCCCCCGGGTCGGGCCGTGACGGCGGAGGGAAGGCCAAGACGGGATCGTCCCAGTCGGAACCGGAGTCTCGCGAGGCGGTCTTTGCCCCGGCGCGTTCCCTGGGCAGGACCCCGCCATCATCCCCGAGTCACGCGGAAGTTGCTTCGGGTTCGGGGGGAGGCAGGACGGATTTGGCCGCTGGGGGTTCCGAGCCGGGTAGGGGATCGGGTCGGGATAAGCCTAGGAAGAAGAAGAAAGAGGGAGATCGGATGGTGGCGGCGGACTTTATGAATGATACGGCTACTCAGGAGGAAACTGAAATGCAGAGAGAGCTCTTGGTCGCTAGCAACAGTAGGCGCGACCAGTCAGCACGGCGTAACGCCTCTTTGGAGAGGCGCAATTCCGTGGGAAAGAGGGCGAGGGAAGTGAGTGATACGAGCAGGTCCTCAGAGTTCGGACTCTGTCATGGAAACTGAACGCGCGACCGGGGAAACGGAATTGGGCGCAGAGGCCGGGGGCTCGACGGTCGTCCGTCCTCCTGGGGGTACCGACGGTTATAGAGTAGAGGGTTTGGCCAGCTGGACGGAACGGGAGCGGGCCTTTACCCATTAGGGAGCGTTTCGACCTGTCGGATGAGGGGTGGCAGTTGAGTCAGCAGTACTGGTGGAGATGATTGCGCTGGCCGTTTCCCGTGAGCACGCTGGCAAAATCTCGGTCACTCGACAGGACCAGGGGGCGGTCAAGTTCGCTCTTTCTCGCTTGAAGGATGCTATCTCGGTATTGGTTAGTCGGAATCAGTCCCTGAAGGGAGAAATCGTGGGGCTTCAGGTGGAGAGGGAAGCGAGTCGGGCCTTGCGGGCCGAATGTGTTTCACTGAGAGACGAGATGAAGAGCTTGAGAGACTCGGTCCAGAAGGGACTGCAGGGAGCGGTAGGATCAGGAGCTTCTCTCTATCCGCGTCTGCTGCAGGCCGTGAGCGCTCCAGTGACCTCTCGAGGGGAGGCGTCCTCGGTTTCTTCTTATGCTAACGTAGTGGCGGGTTTCCCGGCGCGGCCCCCGGTGAGTCCCCAGCATCCCATCGTGGTGGATCTGGAGGAGGCTCGGGCCCCTACGACGGCGGCCGTGAAGAACATCCTCAGGGAGGTGATGCCGGCAAAGATATCGGGAGACGGGTTCAAAGCGGTGTCAAAGATTAACGGGGGGTTTCGGGTTAACTGCCTTTCGGCCGAACAACGTACACAGGCTCTTCGAGCTCTGGCAGAAAAAGGGTTTGCGGCCAGGGCGGCTAATCAGAGAAGGCCTACCGTCCGCTTGGTGGGGGTCGGGGTCGGGTACACGGCGGATACCCTGCTTACGGAGTTGGCGAAGAGGAACGGTTCCCAATTGTAGGGTTTTCAGCCGCTGCAGGAACATGTTAAGGTCGTGCGAGTTCACAAGTGGCAGAATTACCCTAGGGAGAATTGGATTATGGAGGTTTCGCCTCTTCTTCACCGGCGCTTCGCGGAGCTGGGGAGCCTGCGAGTGGATTGGGAGGTATGTCGGGTGGAGGACCTAATTCGGACCGATAGATGCTATAGATGTTCGGCCTATGGCCACGGGGCCCGTGCATGTAAGGCTAAGGACCCGTGCTGTGGGAGATTTGCGGGAGTTCATGAGACTAGGGACTGTCGGGAGTCTACTGTCACAAGTAAGGTCAGGGGTCATTGACCTCCGACCTCTTGTATAGTTCTTTTGGGTCTCCCGGGTTACACCTTGGAATAAGTGGACAGCTGGGTC
>KZ539851.1:1572-11749 GCA_000934665.2 Catajapyx aquilonaris | reverse complement strand
GAAGCAAGCGTCGGACACTCCGGGACTTTTACACACTGTTTGAGAACATCATGAAGGACAACTGTACCAAAAATTAGCTTTCTATCTCAAATTTCCAGGTTAAAACTTATCTTGACTGGACTACAAACTCTGCACGAGATGAACTGATGAAGGGGGTGTCCCCGGGCGGGATTTGATCACGGGACCAAAACATCGGTGGGCGCATACGTTACCGCAGCCCCACTTCGCCTCCCTTCTATGACATGATGTATTATCCATTGTTTGAACCACCTCCTAGTGCATAACCCGCAGAAAGTCAAGCTGAAATAATGTCACCTGCATACAATGCCTGACAGCATACAGGATACAGGGCAGTAGTAGAGAAATGTCCAATAAGTACGTATGTAGGCTATTGTACACATCGATTGGATGAGGCATTCTCAGGTCGCACATATGGATTAACGCCTCTGGCATGAATTATGGCCAAGGTCTGTCGTACTTGGCCTTCGTAAAACATGTTGGGCTAATTCCATGCAAAAGTATACAGGGTGTAAATGAATTCAATCGACAAACTTGTAGGGGTAATAGAGGGGACCAAGACAAGTATTTTTCACATAGGAACCCGTGTCCAGAAACGCCATCTAGAGGGGGTTCATAGACAAGGAACGGGTGCGCTCAGACGCTCCACGCGGGAGGCGCTAGGCGACCGGACTGTTTTGTTGATAGATGGCGCTCGGATAGTAAACATAGGTGAGATGTGCCATAACCTGGCAACAACTGCGCATCCTCTATCAACAAAACAGTCCGCTAGCCTAGCTCCTCTCGCCTGACGCGTCTGAGCGCACCCGTTCCTTGTCTATGAACCCCCTCTAGATGGCGTTTACGGACACGGGTTCCTATGTCAAAAATACTTGTCTTGGTCCCCTCTATTACCCCTACAAGTTTGTCGATTGAATTCATTTACACCCTGTACATCAGGATCGGATTTTAAATTAAATAATTTCTATGATAACTTATTATGGTATTTTCTGAAAGCTGAGATTGTATTTTTTTATTTTTGAACCGATATTAGTGAATTGTCATATACATTCAAGTTAACAACTCTGTTTATTTCCAATATGGCGGGTGTGCAAATTTCCGAAGATTTTTCTGGAGCCTTAGAACAAAGGCTTTGTTCTAAGACTCCAGAAAAATCTTCGTAATTCAACAAGTAAGCTAGTGTTTTTCATGCAGTAAACTGTGATTTCTATCGCATAAGAACTGGATGAATGTACTATTTATCTTTCCATTGCAATGACTTATTCAGCATAAAAATTAGCCAGTTTAAATACCATCTTTGTGTGTCGTGTATAAGTCACAATTTTAGGCCTATTTTAAATTTTTAGCTCTAGTACCAAAATCTAAAAGTTGATATTAATTACCTTCTCACTACACAGTAGTACCCTTCATATAATAATAAAAATTCTGAGGTAATATTTGTCTGAACATTGTTATGGCCATTTAATTGTTGTCGTGTAAGTCACGTTTCCGCTCGGTTGCCACTGTCACTATTGTTTCCCGGCTGGTAAAAAGACACTTACATTAGTGGAATGGAAGAAAAAGCAAATGTCGTAGTTAAAGCAAGAAGGGAAGTAAGAGCTGTCCTAGATAAGTGTATATTGGAAAGGCAAAAAGAAGGGTGTATTTTTTTAAAAAATCAGTGAGAAAAATTAGTGAGAGAGAAGTGTTGAAGGTAAAATGTAGAGTTTGAGATGCCATCAATGCCCGACAGTTTGATCCAAACACAGCTGGAGAATTTGCAGAAGTTGCCAATAGATTTTATCCAAATATTAATATTATATTCATGGAATCAAAGGACATTGAAAGAAGAATAGCTACGATTGATGAAATGTGGACCCCTAATAGAAAAGTTGTTTATTTTCCTGACTAAGAAAATCTCATTATTTCAGTAAACTAGGACATTATGAACTAGAACATTCTCTTATTTCCAATGCTTCCATTCTCGAGTTTTATATTGTTTATTTTTAACTCGACTTATTAAAGACATTGTACCCCAGACTTCTGGTACTCATACAGTCTGCTAATTCATCCCAGATGTGTAATTTGCCTGCAGAATCTACAAATAGTATGGGATCCGCTTTTAGTTTTACAAATAATGAAGCAGATAACTGGATTGTCATTGACTGCAAATGTAATGGACAGAACTCACTACATGCTTTGTTGGGCAAGTTATATACCAATTTATAGACCATTTTATATACACATATAGACTATACGTACTGTACATTGTAGTAGCCTACATACACATTCCGCCTTCATGGCATTATATCCCATGACGGGTGGCCAGCGATGACAATCAGGTATCACACCTGGCCATCTCCCATGGCAATACAATGAATCCACTGCTGTCTGCTCGGGTACACACGTTATATAATTTTATGCATTATACATGTTCAAACGTTAATTATAAGAATTGTTGCCCTGCGTGGAATTAGCCGCTGGTATTAATAAAATCAGTCATAATATAGATAACGACGACGGGACGTCGTATAGGGTCAACTTTGCGATCTCCAGAATTCTGATACATCCACTCGGAACGTCTTGCCCCAGCACAGAGGCATAACATTTTACCCACAACAATATTATAATAATATGGTGAGGTGGTAAACAAGAACTGACGTTGCTAGGTTATGACATCATGAACAAATTAGGAAATGACGGGTAAAATAGGGGGGGGGGAATCATAACTTATATCCCGTAGTAGGTGGAACTGAGGTTTTGAATACAGATCCACACCGTCCTATTACACATTCGGCCCTTTGACGAAGAAACTGAATTCCGAATAGTTATTGAGCAAAAAAATAATAACGGATTTTAAAACGGGTATTAATTTTTGCGGAGTACAGACGAGGAATTCGGTAAAAGTGTAGGAATGCACTTCATGACGGTGGGGATCTGTGTTCAAAATTTGGAAGCTCCCTCTGCAGCGGAATTTGAGTGAGGGCGAATTTTTCAAAAACGTAACAAGAAGAACAAGATGTTGGAAAAATTCATTGTTGAAATGGCATATTCGGTCTTACTTAGGGGCTACCCCCCCTTAAATGAACAGTCTCCACGGCTATATCACTCTCGCATCACTCTAACAATAATTATAACATATTGGAAGGAATGTCAGTGATGGAGGATATATAGGAATGTGGCTTTACAGGGTATTTTAACTTATATTCAGTTTCAAGTAGTGATTTATTGGTCGTAATCTGCTTATTTTTAGTATTGACTTTCGGGCAGTTACTTCTATGCAGGATTAAAATATTGTCCAGTAATATTAGGTTGAGTGGGAGAAGTCTTGTTAATTTTTACTGCATGAGGGTCTCCCGGCCTGAAAAATATGGGTTGTAGTCGTAGTCTCGAAAGTTAATGGGTTTCAATTTCCAAGTGGGTAGTTCCCAATGTCAAAATGCATTACAGTTCATGGCCTAAATAGGTTCTTACATTCAACAAAATATTAGCAGACTCTATGGAGTCTCTAACTGAAATTGTGAGTGAGTTTGGAGCATTTGTCTTTTCCATCATAGTACCATTTAAGAGAACAGCAATTTCATTTCTACTGTTCCTTGCGTCTGGTCTTGTACTATACTTGCTGTTACTCCTTAACAGATTGACTGAATAAACTGAACAAGCAAAGCAATCAGGCTGTAATAGGCTCTAAGAGTGGGAAGTGAACTCTGACGACAGGAGCTATCCGATCGAAATATTCCGTACCGACTTAATTTCATCAAAAGACACAGGTAACCTGTTGCGATAAGAGTTATATGAAGGCTCATTTATATTCGAAGGAAATGGGCCTGTCTTTTGAGTCCAAGTACCAGAAACCTTCATTCAATTATTCACATGTTCCAGCTTGCCCTTCATGCATTAAGAAGGGCCCAAAAGACCCTACGATAAACTTGTGGTCTGTGCCCCCACATCCATTACATACATGTCTAGTGCGTTATGTGTGCGCGCGCTCAAGGTCGATTTCACCCATGTCAAAAGAGCTGGTTCTATGTAGGCACAAAAGGAAATCAATGTCCAACTAGCTGGAATTCTTTGCCATTCCAAACTGCCGGTTCCAGTATAAATTTTTACCGCATGTAGCAGAATAAAGCTCGACTCGACTTTATTTATGATCGATTATTCTAGCTCGAGTGCAAGTTCGTAAACACACATTTACGCCTTAGGGCCGGTTTCACCGAGCTTGGTATATGATAAAACCAGGTTTCTTTAGGAAAATCCTTACAAATAGATAGGGATTTTGAGAAATACCCTGGTTTTATCATATACTGAGCTCGGTGAAACCGGCCCTTAAAATAATATGAAATCTATCACTTCGGATAAAGTGGCAGATTTGTAAACACCAATCTTAGATTGCCCCTCAGGCTTGACAGACATATCTAACAATTTAAAAATTACAATTCATAATGAAATATACATTATCTGAAGTTGGTTGCTACAAACTGGATTAAATTGTATAATAATTAATTATTGATGACTATACTCACATGGTATGCTCCGACGTATAAGGATGCACCATTGAGCGTCTCCCGGACATTGCCAGAGTCGTAGTACTCCTTCTGCTGGTACACCTGGCTGCACTGCTGATCTATGGTGGCTGCACAGAAAATACCAACAAGATCATTAGCCAAATGACCCCCTTACATACAGAAATTATCGCGTGGATGTACCAGTGTTAATGGTGTGAGGTGGAGGAGGGTTGTCCGGGTTGAAGCAGAGCCTCAGAAGGAGGCTCTGCACAAATGTTTGCATGGCAGACATGTTTCCAACGCCGCACTGTCACGTGAAAAGTAAATGCAAATACATGAACAATGTAACTCCCCGCATATTCTATTTTTGTTATGTACCTTGTAAGTGAGCCTACCTTGACTGCTGTGCCAGGCCAAGTGCGTGTTCCACAATGTATTCAGAATGACTACGGCCGTCTCTCTTGTCCCCGTCCAGTCCAAGTCCAGCTGGGCCAATCCTATTGGTCGTACCTAAGCGTCACGTGCAGCATATGAAACCACCCACAGCCTACTCAGATTATTGGCCATTCAGTACGTTACCAACTGGATACAATACTTTATTCATATACCTCAAGATGACTCCCGATATTGGTATATTAACAGTCACCAGCTATCAACATTGTTCCATAGTCTACTAATGAAGCTAGTTAGCATCCTTGCTACGTTTTGGTTTCTCATATGTTAATCAGTATTAATCAATTTGACATTCGCTCTTTGTTTCGTTATACTTAATGTTGCTAAAGGGATGCGTTTCATCTCAAATTCTTAAAACGTCACCTAAGATGGAAATTTTTAGCTCAAATGCAGGCTACGTGTAGCTGCATTGTTAATATTGTTACAGGCTTAGGAGAGACAGAGCTCAATGCAAGAATACCTGAATAATACCAAATCTGGTACCGTAATGCCAAAAATCTGCCTCTCAATGGGGTTGTGTGCAGTAATGGATGAGTGCCATCATGTAACTGTCGACTTTTGTACAAGATTTGTGAAGACTTTTACGAGCAAACGGTAATGTATATATAATACCGGTAATTGATACCCCATTATCAGCCCTTTAGGCTTTATTGGGGGGGGGGGGGGNTTTTCATCGGAATTGAGGCAAGGATAGGTAAGGAAGGAAGCGGCTGTGGCCTATAATTACGGTAACGACCCCGGAATTATCCTGCGATGACCATGGGAAACCACAGAAAACCATGATCAGGGTCGCCGGCCTCCGGGATTCGAACCCAGGACCTCCCGATTAGCAGTCGGACACCATACCACTACACCACTACTGCTTCGGTGGTAATGTATATATTTATAATGCACTTGAAGTTAAGGATTACTTTAAATATATTAAATCAATATTTGCTTCTATTTTGCATCTCCAAAATTATGAAATATTTACAGCACCACCAAAAAAAGGTCGAAACAGTAAGAAATCATAATATCCACACTTGATGCCACAATCCGAAATGGTCATTATTTTGTGCTCCGAATGCTGCATGTTGTAGGAATTTGTGAACGGAGAGGCTTTCTTCTGGGCCATTTTATTCTCGATTTTGGTAAAAGTCAGAGGACACGTGCGATCGGTTGCCGAGTGTTTTGTACAGTACAGGTTGCGGTTGGAATTCAAGGCTGGAATCCGTGATAAAAAAGCTGCAGTGTACAGTACACCTACGGTAGGCCTACCATTTCTAATATCTCTAGCCCAAACCTATCCTTTCATCAATTGGTCACTCCCTATATATTCTTGCCTGACAAAAAAATATATTGAAGGTGAAACTAGCGAAGCTCACTTGATGAATGGTCTGAACAATTGAGAATTGAGATTGCTCTCAATTCTCAATTGTTCAGACCATTCACCAAGTGAGCTTCACTCGACTCCGATTGAATTTCTGCAGCATTATAGCGTCTGGCTTCAAATGACAATTCATACGCGGGCATTACTCAAAGTACCAAACAGTTCAAGTGGGGCATCTTTTATACGACTCGTGCCATGGCCCAGGTTTTGCACCCGTAGACCTTCACTTGTTTCACCACCGACAGAAACATTTTTGGCAGGCGAACGACTAGAGAAACGAAGAAATATGCTTGGCGGTGCTGAGTGCTCGGCCTATAGGCTTAGAAGACATGGCATAAGTGTTCGAAAAATGCTTCGATCGACATCGGGTTCATGCGCAGTAATAGCTACAGATTTGCGTTATCATATGGCCAAGTTCATTTTTGGAAAAAAATAAGTGAAAAAAACTTTACGACCAAAAGGTAGGCCACTTGCTTTTGGAAATTGGTAATACTGTAGTTGTCATTCGCCTTGCACCAACATAAAATTGATCGATTTTAATCCTATCATGATCGGGGCTGATGGACACTGTTTCTGTAAGCATGGTGTTCATGTTACACATGCAATTTGCAGCTAGTTTGTTGCTCCCCCCCCCCCCCCCCAAAAAAAAGGAGTGTGGGCTGGAAAGGTCAGATAAAGTGGCAGGTTGTGTCGATAAACCAATTAAAACGATGGCTATGAATAAGGGGGACATGTTAAATGGGGCACGGGCAGGACCTTAGATGCATGTCTTATGATTGTATGTGTGGATAGGGAAGGGGGATAAAGGAGGGGATGGGGAGGGCAAGCATGAAATGTTCCGCTGGCGTGTCCCCTTTAGCGCCCCGAAACATCATTTATTCATAGTCCTCCGATTCAGACTGTGTAGGCTGGCCCTTCTATTCGCATGCCTTCTTTTCCTCCAGCTCCGACCGGGAATCGATCCGGAGCCCTTTTCCACAACCACTTAACAAACTCACTTGCCATGGCCCCTTCCTTGCCTAGCCTTAACCTCATTGCAATTCAACTTGACATATATAATATAGAGGTCGCTTAGAAAATATTATATCAGCATGAGACACGTCAGACACCACAATGCAAAATATTATTCTGAATCGAATGTCCTCTGCCATTTATGTCGCAAAAATTAAGGATAAGGTTCTACATACCTGAAAAGTTTGCTGAAAGAGTTATGAATGTTAATATCGGTACGAAATGATTTGTCCAAACGCAAAGTCTAGTTAGAACTGTCCCAGCTTGACTTGCCACATTAGTGTCAATATTACTGCTCATTTATTTATTTATTATACACCGTAAGAGGGCATAGCCCTTTTGGGGTGACACATTGCTCCTCGTAAGTTTACAGTAATAAGGTGGTCGTACCGGTTATGGCCATGCTCCTGATATGACCACCCCGCTATTGTGAGTTAACTAAGAAAGAAATCCGATATTTGGCATCGGCAGCCAGTGGGAGGGCCACCAAGTGTGTCACTTGATCATTTCCCATCCACCCAGGTTGAGCCATATGGCCTCAGTTGCCTGGTTTGTGTTTTTCGTGTGACCTCTTCTTGTTTTTCTCATGTACGTCTCCTTTGTTTTATGCACGTTTTTCAAAGACATTTTTCATGAAAACCATCGTACTCCATTCAGTTTTTAACGCTCTTTCGATTGGTGTTGCCGTTGATGGCGTATGTTTTACGAGTTATTCATAATCAAACGATTTTCGTAAAAGCTGACCTGCTCCTGATATGGCCACATCAAGTATTATATTTTTATTTGTTTCAATAATTGCGAACATTAATTTGTTTCAACAATCTCAATTTTGTCTTGTGCTCTTCTTAATCATTTCAAATGGTTTTTTTGACAGAAATTGTAATGTCAATTTTGCGAACAACTTAATTTTTAATGGCAATACCTGTTTTGAATCCACTTTTGCATAACAAAAAGGATCATTTCGTATCATGTTTATTGATTTCACACCAAAATTATTTAATTTCAGCAGAACTGCTCTATGAAACTGGAAAAAATCACGATTTGTAGAATGTGGAACAAGGGTGGCCATATCATGCCCACATGTTCCTGATATGGCCACTGCGTCGACATTTGGAATTCGGTTTTTTTGGACCAGTAAAACTATTTTCATGGGGAATTAAATTTATTCTTATGGCAGTCCATTAACCTGGGAACGATTACAAAAAAATATATTTTGATTATTTTTTCTTCAAAAAGACGGCTAAGGAAATTCTCAAACCTTAGCAAGGCCATAACCGGTACAACCACCTTAAGACCAAAGATATCTGCTATACGTATATTACTCTAGATACATAACTCGCTACCCCTTTCCATACAAGCATAACGCCCAAAGTAAAGATGGCGTCATCGTTACTTTGGGCGGGGCAGCAGAAGCGGCCGTAAGGGCGACCCCTGTGCTGATGGGCCGGACCGCAGTGGGACGTTTCCAGGGGCGCGGGGCATCCCTTGAAGATGCCCAAGAGCCCAACTACGTACAGGCCACCACGGCAGATCGATCCAAGTCGCCCATAGCCGTTATCTTTGCTTTGGGCGACTGGCACAATCCCCTAGCACAAACTGGCATCACTTTTTCTTAGCAGTTATGTATCTAGAGTTATACTGTAGGCCTATATAGCAGAAATCTTTGAATAAGACACTCAGGACAATTTATAAACGTCTGGCCAGAGCTCCATGGCTATCATATCTGGTCAATCACAGACGGGTTCATATCATAGCGGATCCGATCCCCTCGTCGGATAACTGCTACTCAGTAGCAGCTACTGCGGTTCCGCTCTCCGCTATCCTGGCATCGCAGGGTTGTGGTCATAAATGACATCCGTACTTTCTGGATCCGGATTCGTAATTAGACCCGTACTTTGACCTGTATCCGCTAAAGATAGGGCTGTATCCGCAACGAAGGAAGGTTAGGCAGGGTTAGGTTGGGTTAGTACATCGTACCCCCTACCCCTCCCATACGAAGCAGTGAAAATTATTAATATTCCTGCACTGAAAATATAAACACGCTCGCCCCTCCGAGTAATTAGTCGTTTAACGGGGGCGTATTACCTCCTCGCTATACAGGGTGTTTCCTGTAACTCTGTAAAGACTTGCAGGGGTAATAGAGGGGACCAAGACAAGTATTTTTGACATAGGAACCCGTGTCCGGAAACGCCATCTAGAGGGGGTTCATAGACAAGAAACGGGTGCGCTCAGATGCGTCAGGCGAGAGGCGCTAGGAGAGTGGACTGTTTTGGTTTTCTAATTAAATATTATTCCCATTCTGCAGTCCCGGGGAGGAGTGTGAGGTTGCATTTTTTTCCTCCCCCGCACGTGATTTGATCCATCTGTACACCATAAAAGGTGACATCGATGGAGCTTTAAAACTAAGTCAAGATCATATCTGTAACTGTTTTTGTTTTCACATGAAAATGAGCGGGACACTCTGGTCAAAAATGGGGTCTGGGGTGTATCGTTTGTCTTTTGTTTCTCTCTCCCTCTCGTGATTTTTGCGTTATCAACATACCTACACAAATTTACATCGATCGAGCTTGAAAACTGAGTAAAATTCATCTTTGTAACCTTTACATTTTCCCAAGAAAGTAGACACAAAGATTCAACCGCTTTTTGCAGGGGCCGCTATTATTTTGTCCAATCGCTGTATGTGAATAACATCTGTCCATTTGACAATTTTGACTTCAAATTCGTACTCGGCCACTAGGAAAACTACTAAAAACTTATTTTTACACGTCCAGGACGATAAATAGATATTGTGTCCAGCAGCGGCGTATAGTCAGGATATTTGTAAAGGGGGGGGGGGGGGGTT
>JYFJ02008682.1:0-11713 GCA_000934665.2 Catajapyx aquilonaris | reverse complement strand
CCCTAGAAAGTAATTTCAAATTCCCCCCCCCCGAATAAGCCCGCCGCAGGGGATTTTTTTAAATTCAAGGTCACACAATCTTAGGTGACTGTAATAACTGACAAAGTACAGTGGAATCCTATACTGTAAGCACATCGGATATAAGCAAGTAGAAAGATCGGTCCCTCATATTTCCAGCAGTGCCAATGTCCAAGCGCAGTTGAATCCAGATATAACATACTTGTCTGCTATTATCTGACTGCACAAATCCTTATTCAGAACTGCACATTTGGCTTTTAGAACTGCACGAATTGTGTAGAACTGCACGCTATACAGTAAACCCTGAGAAGTAGTTCTTACCTAATCAGTGCAACTTTTGTCCTGTTTCGAGTCACATAATTTTTGGATTCGCCCCGCGCCCCCCCTGCCACGCCTTCTCGCCCCCCCAGGGGGGCGCGCCCACAGTTTGAGAACTGCTGCTCTATTCCCTACCATGTTTGTGGCACAAACATCCCTGAATGCCTTAAACTGAGGGGAGTTCTCAAGATTTCGCCAAACCCCTTTGGGCAGCTGCACTTACAGGATGCGAGAATTTAATGTGCCTCATTTTGGGAGATGGTAGAGGGGTTCTAGGCAATAATTGTAAGTACAGGTATCATGGGTCTCGGTAGCTCAGTTACCGAGATAATTAGCATAAAATAAAGAATGCAGTACCCTCCTGAGACCCGAGAAAAATGTTCTAACCCAATGTAGGTTCGTGCAGAGTTGGGTCGTCTCTGGCTTCGTTTCGGGTGGAATCTCCTCAGACTAATCCACCCGGGGGAGTTCACAAAATGTACCATTTGAGAATTGCACTTGCACCTTGCACATCCCCTCCCAGTCACCCTGCCCGTGGGCCCAGGCGCTACGTCAAAAGGTACCAACAAGACAAAAAATAAAGGTTCCCTCCCTGCGGAACGATGCAGGGAGGTTAATAGCTAAAAAATAATTAAAAAAAAAAAACATATCGAGGGTGAAAGGTCAGAAGGGCATATGAACCTATGTTAACAAATGGAACATACGCCCATCTGACCATTCACCCTCGATATGTCGTCACCAGGTCTCAGGAGGTCATATCTGCTTCTCTATCACTGATAGAGCTATGACACTTCCATTGCCAAGGCCACTGCCTGCTACACTTAATAGGATCAGATTTTAAATTTGAATTGCATGGTAATGTCTAACGTTTAAATGAAAAGGGTATGATTGCTTGGAGGGACGCATATCTGCCAGGATAATATTCTATACCTTGCGTTTGAAGTCCATTATCTCAGTAACTGTGCTGGAGAAACCCACAATGTCTATCCTTAACCCTTAACTACGTAGGTGGCTGAAACACCTTTAACTACGTAGGTGGAGACTGGGAGGCTCCAACGGTATATTTCAATTTCTGCTTATCAACTAAATTGTTATATTGGACTTTTCACATACAGAAAGTGCAGTTCAGATCATTAGGCTTCCGATAACGTAAAAATCACACGCTGAGTCAGCATATTCCGACAGGGAAAATTTTTTAATTAAAAGGTTACATCATGTTGGAGCTGCTCAGGCTTCACCTGCATAGGTAGAGCCAGTATAAAGTCCAGGAGGGACCTGTTCCTCGTTACGAATTTTTTTAAACCAAAGAATAGGGACTAAAAATTTTTTCTTTCCGTTTCATGCTTAGGAAGGTTTTTCTGACAAAGTCACGGAAGGACAGGGGAAAATCAAATTCAATGAAAAAGTTACATGCGTTTAAATAGTGCTTGGAGCCTCTCAGGCTCCACCTACGTAGTTAAGGGTTAAATGATCGCCTAGAACACTTCTACTGTCCTCCAAAGCGAAAACACATTAAAGTTCATCACCCCATACAAGATGGTGCTGTAGTTCAAGAGGGTATGAACTGTTCACTAGGGAAGCTACAATCACTCCAGTGGTCTAGACCAGGGGTATTCAACTAGTTTCTGACAAGGTCTAGTATTTACCTTTCCTGGGCCATTGAAGGTCCGGACCCCCCCCCCCGGATAAAAATATATAGATTTTATATAGTACCACAGGATTCATATTCGAAAATATAAACATGTGCAGCAAGGGCAGAAGGGCCTATCAAGACAGGGGATATTACGACATTTTCGCCCTTTATGATGTCCTGTATACAGGGGCGTAGACGGAAGAATTCCGGAGGGGGGCCCATTTCGTAAGCACAAGGTGAACAAGCCGTAAAGGGCGGGGAAGGAGCCCGGCGCAGGCGAAATTTTTTGGGGGTTCAAGGTCACACAAGCTTAGGTGAGATGTGGGAGATTTGAATAGGTGTGTATTTGATGAAATTGGTAGCACTTTTTTAAAAAAAATTATGAATTTGTAATTTATCATGCTATTTCAAACTGTCCTGTATATTGTCGCGGTCCAGACAAAATTGCGTCGCGGTCCGATCCGGACCGCGGGCCGCCAGTTGAATATCCCTGGTCTAGACTCTAGATTATTACTGTAATTTCAATGGGTTTACAATAAATTCAACACCTCAATCCATACCTTCTTCCTCTATGCCCTTCTCACATTGCACCTGTCAAATTTTTCTTTCATTTAGTGTGACACACAGTATGATGCAGCAACCAATAACTTCACACTAGAAACACATTTTTGAAACATGTGCTAAATTATGGAACAATGATGGACACATGAGAAATGAATCGCCACATACCACTGGGCACAAGAAAGGATTAATTCACCATCATACTACTCATGATGGTGGAAGTGCTCCCCATGTTATAAAATAATAATTGCATGGAAATAACTGCTCATATTCATGATCAGCAATCAAATATTTGTGTTTTGACCTACATGAATCACTCTGTAATTTCCCTGGGTGTGCATGAACTACATGCTTCAGTGATGCAAGAATGATGGTCAAGTGAGTGTCAAGCCACTTCCTCCCCCTGTCCCACCCCCATTTCCTCCACGACCCTCTCTGTTAGATGCTCCTCCACTCCCTGCCACTGAGGTGGGTGGGGGTGGAGGAGGGGGAGCAGAAGGCGGTCCATCTCTTGAAGTGGGTGGTGCGTGAGGGTGAGGGTGATGGTGATGATGCAGGAAGAGATGGTTTTGTCTATGGATCAAGTACTGATCTGGACTGGATGAAAGATCTTGTGGGAGAGGTCCTGGTGCAGGGGCTTGATGAGAGGGATGAGATAGAGAGGTAGGTGGGGGTGGAGGGGGAAGAGGAGGTGGGAGGGCAAGTGGAGGTGGAGCTGGGGGAGGAGGAGCTGAGGGTGGTGGTGGGAGGTGGGAGAAATAGGCTTGAGCAGCCATCTGGTTGGATATCATCACTGAGTAGGGATTTAGTTGCATCTCCTTTGTATAATCTGCTTGCACAGCCACCACAGTTGGGGTTGGAGGAGGTGGAGGAAGGGAATGATTTGATGATGTCCCTCCCACTGCTCCTCCTCCTGTTCCACACCCCTGAACATGACTCTGACTCAAACTTGCACCACTGCTGCTACCTGTCACACTGACTACTCCAACTCCTAAAACTCCAACCTCCAACACTGCTGCAGTAGTGGCAGGCCCTGACACCACTTTCCCTCCTTTGCTCCCTCCTCTAGACCCACCTCCTCCTGTCCCTCCCCTAACCCTCAGACAAGGTCTCCCCCCATTGAAATGCATGAGTTCCAGGTGCCTCCTGAGATTCCTTGCCTGCCTGATAGTCGAACCACACAAAGGGCAAGCAGTGGGCCGATCTGATGCATTTCTCCTCCTCACACTGGATCCTCCTCCCCCTGCAGCTACCTCCATTGCTAAGTCAGGATCCAGAAGAGCGAGAGCCCTACTGCTGCTCTCTCCATGCCCAACTTGCATCTCTCTTGAATCGTCAGCCACACAGATCAAATCAAGACCATGAACTGAGTCGTTGTTTGGTTGGCCGCCATTTTCCTCTCTGGAGAGTCCACCTGAATCTCCTGACAGCCCAGAAACACGATGGTGGTGGAAATGTAGTGGCATCAGAGCAGTACTGCCACCTCCCCCACCTTTCCGCCCCCTCTTCAAACCAGAGGTGGCTCTTGGCACCAGCTGCATCATTGCAGCCTCAGCTGCCATCATGGCTGCAGCTGCTGCCCTCTTGCGCCCCACCTGCAGAAGAAAATAGCAAATTATACAAAATGCCAATATAGGTAGGCTATCACATGGTCAGCTGCATGCAGAGTTCACTGCAAACAGGTTGCACTGCATTATTGTGGCATGGTGTTGCAGTGGTTAAGGCTGCAGATATGGGCCTCCCCACCCCCTTTTCGCCTGTGACTCTCTTGGGGGGTTTAAGTTATTTTTCATTTTCTTCAGACTCCGGTGCACGGAAATCAAGGACATTGGGTAAGGATAGGGATTGCTGGGAGGGAACGTGGGTGCAAGTGCAATGTCATTAAACAGGTCATGTGCTGTTCCCCAGGAGATTAGGTTGCCAGACACCTCCAAGTCACGGGTCAGAGACCCTCCTGACGCAGGTGAAAGGGATTTCCTAGGCGGGTATCGAAACTGGGACCTTTCATTCAGCAAGCCAAGACGTTACCATCTCGGCCACGTAGCCTACTATAAGTTCCCACACTTGACCCCAAATGAAGAGGAGTTTTGATGAGTTATCATTGTGCTCAAGTGGGATTTCTTGGGATTCTCACATTGCCTCCCACACTTTCATACTCCATCACCATCAAAGTGTAAGCTAATCAAGTCTGAAATTTAACCCTTAAGTGGTATCATGGTTCTGAGCAACGTAACTGGTATCATGGGGTCTTTTGTGACTCCAGGTGGTAATTTAATTATATTTAATCTCCAATTCATGTGATTAAATTTTTAATGCCATGTAAATTAAGCTCACATAAATATTAATGTGTAAACAATGAAACAGACTTGAAACATAAAACGTGATTGAGTATTAAAACTTGTGCAAATACACTGGAATGCCTATAATAATTATCAATAATTAATTATTCTAGATAGCACATCAGAAACCTACAACACTAAGAATTTCAAAATATGCTTACTATGTACGAGGGAGAATCAGAAAGTAATTGAGTACTTTTTTAATTCAGAGGCTTCACTAGACTATTAGAGAAACTGAAACTGAGATATACATATGAAAGTGCAAGTCTTTCTCTAATTTTAGACACACTCGTAGTCGCACAATACAACGTGGTGAATTTGTCCCATCAGGACACTAGTGTTCCATACCCATGCAGAAAAAAGCATCCGGCTGGGTGGGAAGCCAGTGGGAGATGGTCTCTTTCACTTCCTCAATGTCGCTGAAGTTCTGACCTGCCAGGTGCTTCTTCATTGGTCCAAAGAGATGGTAGACCATGGTTAAAACCATCTTTTTGGACCAAAAAAGAAGCAGCTAGCATGTCAGAACTTCAGCGTGGGTGGGAAGCCAGTGTGGGATGGCCTCTTTCACTTCCTCCTCGATGTCATTGAGTTCTTGAGAAGCTAGCGCTTCTTTTTTGAGCCAAAGAGGTGGTTTTACCCATGGTCTACCGTCTCTTTGGACCAAAGAAGCACCTGGCAGGTCAGAACGTCAGCAACATCTAGGAAGTGAAAGAGGCCATCCCCCACTGGCTTTCCACCCAGTCAGACACTTTTTTCTGCAGGGGTATGGAAAAACTTGTGTACTGATGGGACAAACGCACCAAATTGTATGGCAACTATGTCTAAAATTAGACTTGCACTTTCATATGTATATCTCAGTTTCAGTCTCTCTAGTGAAACCTCTGAATTAAAAAAGTACTCAATTACTTTCTGATTATCCCTCGTAGAACGTCTCAAATGATGCGCATATGACCTCTACATAAAATGATCTGCAATTAATATTTTCGAAAGCGGAGATAAAGGATAGGTATCTTAGGCCCACCTAATGTATTCTACAGCTGATGCACCCCACCTTCATTAAAGCTGTTTTTTGAGGGCCCTGAATTTCTTCCCCCAATTTCAAGAAAATTAACATGTAGGCAAAGATGTGTTTGAGGAATACACAATAGCATTTGGCTTTTGTTTAATTAGTTACTCAACACTGTTAATTCTTGTAAGCTTGGGGTCAAAAAAGACCCCATGATACCACTTAAGGGTTAAATCGTCAATACAGCTTACTTGTACCCTGGTAAAGGTTATCTGGAATAATTATGAAACACCCAGCATTGTCAAAGCAAATCAGGACCCACAATATTTTTAAAATACAGGATTACCACAGAAGAAATAGGACACTTGCAACATTTGATAGAAACCAAAGTACAGTATTATTGATCAAATCAAAATACAGTTGAATCCGGATATAACAGACTGCAAGGGACTGCGGAAAAAAGTATGTTATAATCTAGGTCTGTATAGCCAATCGCAACTTTCACAAGAATACTCAAGTTTTCTGCTTTCCATATGCCTATACATACTACTGCATACTGATTAATGAAAGTATCCACAAACATGCAAACTTAAGCAGGACCCAAAAAAATCAGTCATTCGTTTCTGCTGCCTCCTTCTTGCCAAATACAGGGTGGTTCCGGTAACTCTGGCAAAAATCACGGGGTCGGTAGAGGCCCCATATACAAGCTTAGGTACCCATGTCCGGAAATGGCCCTGTACAGGGGTATGGCCGTTTCCACCTTTGGTCTGTTGCGCCTGGTGGATAGGCAACCCATCGTACTCGAAGCTTGCGTTCAATAGGGGTGTTGCGTGTGGAGGAGACGAAGGTGAAAACAATTGCGACACACCTGATGAACACAAGCTTCGAGTATGATGGGTTGCAACCCACCAGGTGCAACAGACCAAAGGTGGAAACGGCCATACCCCTGTACGGGGGCATTTCCAAACATGGGTACTAAGCTCAAAATACTTGCCTATGGGGCCTCTACTGATCATAAGATTTTTGCCCGAGTTACTGGAACCACCCTGTATACCAGAAAAAGAATGATTTTGACCTTTTTGGCAAGTGTCAGATCAGTGACGAGTGGGAAAACCATCCCCGCTCCAGCATGCAGTGCTTTCTTCGCATGGGAAATGAAGCTGAGTGATCAAAAGCAGCGTATTTTCCCACCGAGGGGCCAGGAAATGTCTGTCATACCTGAGGTGAGGTGAAAATGAGTCTGTTATATTAGGAGTAAAAATACACAGGCCGCCTTATGGAAGTTTGCCAGGACCAGCCTTTCAAGTCTGTTATAACCGAAAGTCTGTTACAGCTGAGGCGGTTAAATCCTGATGCAGCTGTACTTATATGGTTTATTAGCATAGGTTGTATGACTAAGTTACAAATGTTTTATGTGTGAGCTTTTTGTCACATGACAGAAATCAATGCGATAATGGAATTTATCCCTAACACATAGAAGCATGTCCTCGTCAGCAATTATCGTAACAGCAGTTGTGATGCATTGTTTGAGATCGTTTACACTTACAGGAAGTGGAGGAACAAAAAATTTGTCTTTGATATATCCCCAAAAAAGAAAAATCACAAGACGTTAGATTCAGACTTGTTGGTGGTCAAAGTGACAGTGCATGTTTTGGTCTGTTGAGCAGCCCAATCCAACATCGAGGCAGATTTTTATCCAGGTCATTTCGAACCTCCATGTGCCAGTGAGCTCCCTCATGGACGAAAATAAAATTTTCACTGTCTTCTTGGAGTTGAGGCACAGCTGGATCAAAATCTGCCTCGACATTGAATTATCGAATTAATATCATCGTGTGACACAAGGTTCACATATAGAACATTTGTAACTTAGTCATACAAACTTAAAGACATAATTATAGCCTACTTAAAAACCATGTAAGTATTTTGACTATCTCAATAATACTTTGGTTTTTATAAAATGTTGAAAGTGCCTATTTCTTTTACAGTAACCCTGCATTTGAACTCTGCTTAAGTAGGCACAATCCAGTGCCACTACCACATAATGTGTGTTTCCTTCTAGTCAACATCCTGCCACAAGTATACATGTTGGCCCAAAGGAAGCCCAAAATGTAAGTGAGATAAGTCAAGCAACCAGCTGCTAATAAAGTAGATGCCTTCCCCTAGCAACAGGTGATAACACATACTGAAGCCAAAGGCAGGCAGAACAACTCCTTTATGTGTAGTTATTGCCTAGGAACCATAAGCGTAGCTTGAAAATGGTTATTGTGTAAGAGATAACAATTTTTGCAAGGCCACCTCATGCACAGTTGTCATTATTACACTCACATCCTGCTCCCTAGCCAACTACTGCACATGCACAGGATGTTATGCCTTCCTTTCACTGTAATGTGGGTTGTCCACCTGTGTCTAGGGGAAGACAAGTGTATCTGTTCATCTACCTCTTCCTGTTTGGGTCCTCAGCTTTTGTCACACCTACATTTTAAACTTATTTTTGGACAAGTATTAAGCTAGAAACAGGATGTCCCACTAGTAAGAAACATATTCACAAAACTCATGCTTCACTGTAGCAAGTGCTCTTTGATATGGGTCAATCCATCACAGTGTCTCCCATTTTGGCATTGAAATGTCAGTGAAGAAAACTTTTGCAGTACGTAATTTTATTGTACCAATCTAAACACATGTTTAGATACATTAAGATTAAATGCTATCAATGTCCATCAATGTCATGTCCACAAACCATTGATAGCAGCATTTTCAAAGCAGATGGTAATGATCAGAAATGCAAGTGCTTGCACGGTCAAGTACCCTCAAACAGGTGAGGAGCATGTGCCATAGGGGGCAAAACAAGTGTCAAGTTTTAGAGAGAAAGATTAGTGGAGCAGTTGTCAGAAGTCTGGTGGTCGTTGAGTTCTTTTGTATGTTTCTTCCTTCTTGCCTGCTGAAAGGTCAGGTATGGCCTGGCAGATAGTGGAAGTGACAATGACAAAGGGATATTCAGCAGCATAATATATCCTCCTTCCACTTTGGACCCAACAGGCACGTTCCCATGGGCAACATTTGGCTTGGCCCAATGCAGCTGAGCCCATTCACACAGCTATTAAGCAGGATTGGCCTGGAATACCAGGTGGCCAGCCACAGAAGGGTCATCACGGTTGACTATGATCATGACTAGGCTAGCGCCTGTTCAGTCAGTAGGCCTGCCCAACACCCACTCTCCCCCTTGGATACTCAAAGAGCACTTGCGATATGTGTGAGTTTGGTATGGTCTGGTAAAGTACAGGGTGTATCTTACTAGCAGATCAACCAGCAGGCTGCAGCACATATTCCTTGGCCCAAACCACGTCTAAAATGTCGAGGGACCAACCGGTAACGAGGTAGATGACCTGTAACATTGGCCTACCCCTAGACACAGGCAGCAACACATGTGATGCCTCTTTGTAGGGAGTTCCCCTGGGAGATGGACTTGTGCGCCTTACAGGGGTTGCCTGGGGAGCAGGATATGAGCATGATATTCATTTCTGTGAAAGAGGTGATCTCGCAAAATCCCAACAGTCACGATTATCATGCCCATATCCTGCTCCCTAGGCAACCCCTGTAAGGTGCTACAGTCCACTTCCCAGGAGATCTTCCTACAAAGAGGCGCCATGCGTGTTGCCCCATATATCATGGGGTAGGCCAATGTTTCGGGTCCTCTACCTCGTTACAGGTTGGTCCCTAGACATTTCTCCCCCCTACATTTTAGATGTGGTTTGGGCCAAGGAATATACAAACTGCCATTGGCTATACTAGTAAGAAACACCCTGGATATGTGAATTGACTGTTGCAAAAATTCCACTTAATAGTACATCACAAATTGTTACAAATAACCCAGGATGGTAACCCTAAATGTTCATATCTTTATAAAAAGTGGCAGTAATGTATAAGAACACCCATAGGTGAAGAAAATAGTGAGAAAATCGTGAGAAAATTGTCAAGCTTCATAGGTGAACAGGTCACAAGAAATAAAATGTTAAAATAAAATTTGTGCGTGTAACTTCATCTTGACTTATACCTCAGAAAAATAACATGTTCATTACAAATTTCCACAATATGTCATGTAATTTATTACAACATGCATAATAATCCACTGTACACCTTTACAGATTGTGCTAACCTAAAATTGGCACAAATATTCACAAGTCACAGGTTACAGCATGTGACCTTTTGATGCTGACAAATCATAACAATCAGAGAAAAATATTCATATCCACATTGATTCATTACCTTATAGGACGAAAAAATTTCTAGTGGGGAAAATTACTGGGGTTACAAGTATATACAGTAAAACTTCTATAAGTCGAATCTCCATGGGACCGGAAAAAAACTTCGAGTTATAGAAGATTCGAGTTAGAGAAGTTTGGCTTTTTTAAAGCACAGGACTTCATATGGAATCCTACCTTTATATCCAGGGACAAAAGGGATTCAAAACTTAAAAATAACTGTCATTATCACACTTACAATGTTCCTCGTTGTTTTGTTGTAAAAAAATCTCCGTTATGGACATTTGCCTACTCTTAGACTCAAAGATTCAATTGTCACAATCGAGTCAAACACTTCTTTCGGTACGTCTGGTAGATGGAGATCAGGAAATTGAGCCTTTCTGTACATATGGCCTACTCTCGACCCTTCGGTTGGGAAATGAGACAATTTTCCGTACTCGCCAACATGATCTTCAACTTAGGGAGACTGAAAATGCATTGATATCCCATTGTAAGGCCCTGCCTGCACTTCGAGTAATGGAGAACTTCGAGTTATAGAAATTCGAGTTAGGGAAGTTTATTTCCTATCCTTTTACATTGTGACCAACCAAGCTCGTCATTTTCTTCGACTTATAGAGAACTTTGACTTAGGGAAGTTCGACTTATAGAAGTTTTACTGTATATCTGAAATTTAACCCTGCACCATGTTCACCCTCCTCTTATTTTGCCCATGCAACTCAATCCCCTGTATCTAGCCAATTTGTATGTTAATTCAATGAATATGATACCTCTTGGGAAGGTGTGGTGGGCGAGATGGTAACGTCTCGGCTTGCTGAGTGAAAGGTCCCAGGTTCAATCCCCGCCTGGAAGTTCCCTTTCGCCTGCGTCAGGAGGGTCTCTGACCCGCGCCTTGGAGGTGTCTGGCAACCTAACCTCCTGGGGGACTTATATGACCCCTTTTCAGACACTGCACTTGCACCCATGTTCTCTTCCCGAAAAACCCCTATCCTTACCCATGTCCTTGATTCCTTGGACCGGTGAATGAAGATAAACCCGCAGAACATTGAATGAATGGTGGTGTTCCACCCCTCTAAAAGGGGCTAAGGTCCTATCATAGGGTAACTTTAAAAAATTAAAAAATATGAAACCTCTTGGGCACATATTCAGCCCACACTGCTTTCAGGTTTCTTTCAGGCCATCTTTACACAGCTCCTGTCCGACTCCCCCTCCACCCATCAACAAACTGATTCATGTTCTGAGTATCATACCAGTCCACAATAGTCCTATCGAGAGACATCCCAAATGCAGTGGTGGGCAGGGGCTCCGCGCATCTGCTTACTACTAATAGCGGAACTAACTTTTCGGTTAGCTGATTAGCGTGTTCGCTAACTTCGTAAACTGTTGGCAGACCAATTAGCTACCGGTACCACTAAGTTTAGTTTCGCTAAATGTAAGTCCGCAGCAGATGTATTGTGGGCTGGGAGAGCCACCCTCTCAGATGACAACTTTTAGAGGCTGATGTTTTTGAAGGCCAACCGCCATCACTTCGAAACGATGGAGTCGGAGATGGTCCAGCCAAAGTGAATTACATTTTCCAATT
>JYFJ02008681.1:0-11760 GCA_000934665.2 Catajapyx aquilonaris | reverse complement strand
ATGATTTTTTTATGATCGCACTATTTGCTCAAAAAATGTAAACTAAACGATATTTGTCGTAGAAGGAATTACACTATGATTGTCTCAAAGGTGAAGTACAAATGTGCTATATTTCGCCAGATATAGCAAAAAATATGGCTTGGTCACAAAAAGAGCCCACGTCACCGGAGAGCGAACATTTCGCACGTCACCGTCTGAGGGTTAAGGGTAATTGGCTTGCATCGGCTTGCATGCAGCATGATGTTTGAAAGTGACTAATAGTAATAGGGACAACAACTGTGCTTGGTGAGTTGGCTGACCAAGGTCACCCAGTTGCAAGAATCGGGAAAGACGCACAACTATGGTAGGCTGCATTTCGCCTATTGTAGGCCTAGACAAACTGCGATTATTATTATTATTCATCCGGACAAAAGGCCAAGACAAGCAAACCCGCGGGATATCATGCAAAATATTTGATTAAGTCTGTTCTGTCATTAGAATAATAAATTACTATCGGATTTTTAAATACTGGCCCCTGCATGTGTATATATATATATATATATATATATATATATATATATATATATATATATATATATATATATATATATATATATACATCGTCAGAGCGCGTGTTTAAATATACGTAAAAGAAATTATTACACGAATGAAGATAGGTAAACAAAGGGAATATTATGCGAGTTCATTGTGTTATAATTTTCTATCGCACGAAGAACACGGACATGTGCACACATGTTTGCACGCCATAAGCTGTGGGGACATGGCTAACACAACTTTTGAAACCTAGTTTATCCTAACATGACCTAACCTAACCTAACCTAACCTAACCTAACCTAACCTAACCTAACATACCTAACCTACCCTACCCTAACTAACCTAGGCTGAGATAAATGGTTTTTAAACAGACCCAATTGTGGGGACATGTCCCCACTATGTATGTACCAAACCGGTCAACTCAATTGTGGGGACGAGAAATGTCCCCACTATTTGAACATGTCCCCACAGTCACAGTTAAAAGTCCCATTTCCGTCCCCAGAGCTAATTGAAGACCCGTACCATTTTTTGAGTAGTTGCCGACGTCACACCGCAAATTGAAATTTTTTTTTATCCCACTTCTCGGAGGCCAAAACATTCCCCCTGTGAACCCCGGATAGTGCAAATCTTTCAATTGAAACTTATTAGAAATCCCCATTTGTGTAATCATTTAGGTTAATTATTGCACACCTCTGTTACCTCGGCCGTTTCTCATCAGAATTACTTGGCGAATGTATCGACGTCAAGTCAGAAATGTGCGTCATAAAAATTAAACCGTGCTCTTATTACAATAACAATGTTGAAAGTATTGCTTTAGTAAGTTTAACAGACAAGTATACCCAGCAGGTTGTATACATCTGGTCGGATCTTGCATTTCCCATCCTGAACAATGCATCAGAGCCAGGCCTACCTGTGTAATTAGACTGCGTACAATAATTCAAAGGAACTATAATGCTACCATATTAGGCCTACTATTGCAACCAGCATGCCATTGTTAATCTGCTCATCGGCATTCCTCCTGTTCTTCCGGTAACTTGATTTTGTCTGTCGCTTTTTTTAAATCCATTCTTGCCAGTGCAGCTCTTTTCTCGAAGGCGAGCTCCGCCGATAGAGATTTCTTATTTTCTCTGTCCCTAATTCCTGATGTCCCGACAGAGATAGTTGATGGGCCATCAGCTGCAACCTGGCCCTGAAACGCACAAACCCAAGTTGGCACCAAGCTGGGTTGTCGTGTCAACGATAAATAAATAAATATAAATAAACCTGTTCCCCGAAACGGTTTCCGCGGGTTGCCGTTGACAACGGCTTTGTTTGTTTATCCTGCTGGATTGTTGACTCCTGTTCTACAACCATCAGAGCCAGCCAGTCTCCAGGAGAAGGTGGTCAGGCGAGGACGTGTTCTGATGGTTCGTCGTCTGTCCGCTCCTCCTGATGGACGGAGGACTGGCCAGTTCAGTGTCCATCAGGTTTGATGGGGCAGCCTATATGATAGGGACGTGACCTCTTGGCTGCCCCAAGGTATATTAATCTATACAGTAATTATTCCAGACAACAATTATTCGAATCGGTGGGTGAGGAACACTGCTGATGGGTTGCCATGGTCGCCGACTGTTGATTATTATAGAACTATAATACACTCCTCTACAATGTGCAAGGCGAAGAAGGCCTTAATTAATATTCTTAATGTGTCCTCGATCATAATAATTAGGTTTCATCTGCTGATGGCATGTAGGATGAGTGGTCCCCCACGTATAATGGCCAGAGCATATAATAATAATTAATCTGTCGTAATTATAATGCTACATAATGCCCGAATGTGGCGCTTAATGATCACGGAAAGCGTCTTCCAGCCTGACCTTGCTGGTTTGGAGGTCATTGTACAGTAGTACAAAGAGGCGGCACATTTACACATATATTCTGGTTATTGCATAATAGTATTATGTATATGGATTGCGTCAAGTTCATGTCGGAATGTCCTGTTCGTTCTTATAATGGCCGTGTCATTGTGTGTCTCTTCACGGAGACATTATTCTTTTGCTGGTATTTCTGGTAATGTAAGTCGCACCTGACGTATTAGCATTGTCGTGGCAACAAGTATGTTTTTGTTGACTCGAAGTAAATGATGCCTTTTTTAAAAAACTCCTACTTGAACCCGCCGAACACGACGTGACAATGGGTCCGTGCAGCTCGGAGTCCGAATCAATTATTGTCACCATTATCCTCTGCAGTAAACTGCTCGTCATCAGTCATCAGTGTCAACCTTTAGGATCACTTACAGGTCATACAGTAGCCTGCTATATACTTGCGGAGTATTATCGTGTGTCATACGACCAGCATCAGGTCATCTGGAATATTGTCTATATATACTGCTGTACCATCATGCTGTACAGTACATGTGTTGTGGCTTGTCAGTTATTCGGGATGGACTATATAATGATGATGATGATGATTCTTCCATCCCCCTGCTGCCTATTACGGCAACAATGAATTTTTGTATGTAATATGAGCACTTGTCGCGAACTTATTCCAGCGCTTTTGTGCTGCTGCAGTGACTCATTACCTGCAATTAACACACAGTGTCCATCGTCATGTTCATTTCCATCACCGTCATGCAGGTCTGAAACGGGGATCATCATTCGCGCTTCCTTCTTTTATTGCGGCGGAAATGTTCTTGTCCTATGTATCCGGGTGAAAGTTGTTTGTATTGGACTCTGTCTGTCGTTGTCACATCGGGAGGACATGCATCATGGTCAAGCACGTCCCTCGTCCTTATATCCATTGTTTTTTTTTTCCTTTGTGGGATTATCTGATGCGTCATATTATGTGGATTCATGCCCATCTCTTTTTCATTCTAACATTGCAGCTAATACACATATTAGACATGGTATACGCGTACATATACGTATTATCGTGGTGCAGGTGCGTGCAGTACCATCAGCATAGAGTGATTATAATATATAGAGTGAAATGAAATTGTTACTCTTCGGTATATTCTTTGAGTGACATCAGCTGACTGTGGCACACGTTTTGTCGTGTCGTTCGTGCTGGGACTAGGACCTCCATGTCCGCTGTCGGTTACGCTCTTTCTGCGCAGGCGGCGGATGTGATATAGTTAAACTCAGCTAGGCCCTGCTGGACCAAGACACTTCTACTGTTTATGTACATAACTCGACTGGAGATTCATTTCTGTATATACTTATAATATTATGGTGCTGTGTTTGTCCGATTTCAATCATTGAGAAGACGCTGGTGTGGTATGCATCTAGGTTGCGTTTTGCGATTTTTACCCGCGTATTTGTTGTCATAATATGGTCGGATGATGTCCATTTCTGTAGTGTGATACAACTGCAGTAAACTAATGTTTTCTTGCTGCATCATGTCGCCATAATAATAACAATTTTTTTTGTTGCTAATGATCAAATAATGTGCACTTCTTTTTGAAGCCTTTTCGCACGACCTCGGCCGCAGCATCTCATTCTGCGACTGTTTTGAACACAGAAGAGCAGTACATAGGCTGATCTACAAAATAATGCAGGTGGAGAAAATGTTGCGACAAAATTTAGGAATCATGCGGGAACTATCTAAGTGCAAGGGTCGAAGGTCGCCCTCCCGAAGCCCTGCTTGAGATCCAGACAAACCGAAACCCCTCGCGGTCACTCTTCCAGCATCATGCTGCTGGGTGGTTCCTGATGTAGACGTGATGGGCAATGGACAGTTATTCAGTAATCATGATTATGATTGTACTGTGTATGCGTGTGTAACTGATGGGAATGCACGATCCATTCCATTGTATGGTGTGACTGTATATAGCATTTAGCTATAGTATTGAGTTATAGGGGTCGGGACAATAATCATTACAACAATCAGCACATAGAAGGAACGCGTAGTAAGTTATACTACGTGAAAAAGGGTTGGGTCACACAGCTCGGAGGAGTCGAGTACGTAGTAGTATTACCATTATGACCACCACCCTCTCTATACAATATATACGTAACTGTTCTTCAATGTCCGGATCACTGTCAGGTCATATATACAACTGGCGGCTACTGTCGATGTCGTGTCGTTGAGACAGCCGTGAATTTTGCCTTGCCTACTGCATGGGCCTTCCTCAGTTCAAGATGATGGAGTGTATAATAATAATAATAATAATAATAATAATAATAATAATAGTAATTTCTTGTGTGATGATTCTAGAGAGTGGGTTGCCAAATGACATTATTCGAGCATTGTACTTGTGCTGCTGTGGTATTAGTATTGTTGTGAGATCCGAGTGAGTACGGAATAACACTGCTGGGAAGTGAGAGGATCTTTAGTAAGGTTCCAGGCTTTGGACATACTCATTATGGACTGATGTTGCTCTGGTTGCCTGTGATCCGAATATAGTTCATGACTTATTGGCCTCGTCCGTCGTCGTCGCCCCCCTTCAGATTGATTTATTCCGACATTCGTCGTCGTCTGTCTTATTTCTGTTCCCACCTGACTGATCGGCACCATCAGCCTCTCTGTATAACAATCATGCATGAAAAATGTATTGCGTCAGTCAGCGACAAAATAACGTCGTCATGCTGCGCCTATATACGAGCATGTCAGTAGGTAAAGGAGATCTAAGGGCAGCACCTGCCAGTCGTTTGGTACTCGACATTATTTTCTCGTCTGCCAAAAACGCAAAAAAGACATGGCACCACTCTTTCGTGGAGTTTTTTCATGGCCAACCTTGCAAGGCATACTGTGTATATACACATGCATCGGTGTATAGGTAAACTTGTTGGGAAACCCTGTTGAATTTGGCGTGATGAAATGTTGTCATGTCGCTTGTATATTAATATTATTATAGTGCCGCAGCATATCTAGGCAGAGTGTGCTGAGTCACAGCAGGCCCGTTGTCCCATATATCAATCATTTTTAGGCTGGGCCATTGTACCACCGAGGACGCAACAACAGCAATGCTGCAACAAACTCCTGTCGACGCATCATTCTCTCTATATACTATACGTCTTCTGCTCGTCAATAAGCAACAGATAGAGGGAACAACATCCAACACACTTCGTGGCTCGTCGTCATTCTTACTCATACTTGGAGACTATTGGTGCTCATGATGATGATGATGATGATGATGATGATGATGATGATGATGATGATGAGTACTGTTGTAGTAATATCTATATGTAAAAAGAGTAGTCTTCTTCCCCGTTACTTTTCCTTGGGCCACAGTGGCGTCTCTCGTCGCTTCATGATTTAATGAGTGGTATGAATGATATTGGCCCACTCGAGGGGATAGTATACCCGTCTCTCTCGATCTGTGGTGATGAACACACTGGACTTGTCGCGCTGGTCCATCTCCCACCCTTCAAGCACTGAGGTGATGCTGTGTGCATGTTTCCAGACTGAGGCGATGCTGATGCAGTGCGCAGCAATCCAAAGTCGAGTGTGGCCCTTTATATAAATCCGCGTCGTTGGCCTACCTCAGCAGGCGACCACTGTGCACATGAAAATAACATGACAACTTTTTGAAGTATATACTGTTGATGTAATGTGAATGCACGAGCCATTGCTCGCATGATATGTATATGCGACATAATCAAATTCCTGCAGCCTGACCCGTCACTCGTCCTATACACTTAGGGGTGTAAAGTGTAAAGGCAATTATTATGCGCAACAAATGCGTGCATGCCAGACATTATTCCTGCTGATGCAATGTATACTGTATATTATACTATACGGTCATAGTGTGTGTATATATTGCGGCAATGCAAACAATAGTGAAGGGGAACTAATGACGTTGTATGTTGCCCTGGTTGAATATTGCGGGGCAGATAACATTATTATATCCCTTCCTGTGTTGTGTGGGTATAATTCCGCATCACGTCGTATTGTATATACCCTATACACTTCTCACACGAATATTGGTTATAGTGTGCACAATATGCACCCGTTGTTATTGTGCGCCCCTCCTTACATCGTATGTACGTCTTATACCCCACTATTTTTGGTAATGTGGTTGAGGACCCGTTTATGTATACACACCAAGACAAATTAGTGCAACGTACGTAGTATACGAATGCTTAGAGGATTTGTCATTGGCGGAACTGGCCCAATGTGGTGGAGTTCTCCCCGCCAGACTTTATATGATATGCGAGAGGTGATTCATATTGTACGTGTGTGATGCCACTATGCCATTATCTTGATCTTCTCCATTCTTCCAGCCTGCTGTCTATTATTACGGCAAGAACAGATTAATATTGTGAATAATATGAGCACTTGTCGCCAACTTATTCAAGGCATCGTGCTACTATGGGACTCATTACACCCACAACAGCACATGACATACACTTCCATCATGTTCATTCCACCTAGTCTGACCATCATCACTATAGACACTATTCATTCGGTCTCATTGCGAGTTTGCGACGTACGGTGATGTTCGTTCTGTCTCACTATACGGCGCTGTGAAAGGTAGTATAGTTCTGCACTGTCTCTCGTTGCGCATCGATCAGTGGACGTGAGCATTGTAGTGTCGTCTCTCCACAAACATAGTTCGGCCCGAGGGAGAATCCATTTGTGACATTATCTCATGCACTGCGTCTATAATATAGGCGGCGTCTTATTATTGTCCAACGGTGTGCGAATCAGCCCCATCATGCAGACTGGACTGAATTTATACTATACCAGTCGTTAGGCTGCTGGTGTTCAATCAACTGGTTTATTTTTCAAGTCTCTTTGTGATCTGGGTAGAGTGTCATTTTTCTTTGAATTTTTTTGAACATTTAGATATACTGTATTAAAGGGTGCAGCTGCTGGACAATAATTCTTCAATCAATAGTGCAGCCCACAGTGTCCTTCCAGCTGTGCAGTGTCGTTGGACATCAGATGCATGATGTCCCATTTAATATAATTCCACGTCGGGGCAGGCAGGCAGGTACACCTTCTGCACACAGTCCCATCACCACTGATTTGGTCACACTATTATTAGTCAGGTGCTGTATATCATTCGGCCGTCTCTCAACTCTCAATAAAATTACTCCTACTCGAATGGGGACACGGGCACTGGGGGCATTTGCACAAGTGAAGTATTAGGCCTACTGAATTTGCTTTGAAGGGGCAGCAGCTACAGTTGCGTGCGTCTTTGACGTTATTTCATATGTTATTGTCCAGCACAGTGCATGAGTGCTTGCGACACTAAAGTCAGCATGAGTCAATAAGCAATATGGGATGCTTGACTGAACTGCGTCAGTTTGATTTGAAAGCAGCGAGGTGTGTACCATCAAATCCCAACGGTTGGCTTTCTTGCATTGTTGGGATAAACTTTAGTAATAATTTATTGTTATTAATGCACTCTACTCTGTACTGCAGTTATTATTAACGTCGGTTCACGATCGGTTGCCCGTGTGCGCTGCAACTATAAGCGTGTAATTAATTTCTGTAAGACGCGACACCTCCATCATTTGCCTGCTGGGTGTTTCCTCCATACTTATACGTACTCATCATTATTTTGTCAGGTGTCATCGATGAAAATACATTATTCGCAATAATTTAACTAGAAAGGTATGTCAAATTCGATGGTTTCTTCTTGAGCTTCTTCTGTTCTGTATAATTATATAAAGAATGAACAAGTGGACCTATACATGCTTCTGCCCGATCTCGTTTGTGACAGTGAGAGTCCATCAGGAAAGGCTTCTCCTTCATAATTATTACGAGTCGCTTGCCTTCCTGTGCAAGAGAATTAGGATCCAACACTTATGGACGAATCTTTGCAATTATTTCGCCAATCTTCTCTGGATATCGCAATCGTCCTGTTGACTTGATGGATCTGAGCTTTATCTGAGGGAATCCCCCCCNTCTGAGGGAACCCCCCCCCCCCCCACCAGGGTGACTTTTAACAGTAAGACTTACAGTGCGTGACTGCCGCACGTGTGGTGTTTGAGGTCAATCGAGTAAACTGCGCTGGTATATAATTATATGCAGTGCTGTGTAAGTCGTTCAGGCTGACACGTGTGTGCTGTCAACTGGTATAAGCCTGCACAGATATACATGGATAGCTTGGTTGCACCTAATGTTGACCAATTTCTGTAAAGAGCATCGGCAGCAGGTTTTCACTTTTGATCGATTGGATTCAGGTATGTGCATGCTGCATGGGTTGCATAAGTATATAGGACTGAATCAATGCGGCCACTTTCTTTGCAATTTATTAATTAGCGTCTTGTTCTAGCTCATTCTCTTTCACTCTATACCAGATAATCAGCCATCTTCCTCCGTCATATAATAATTATAGTGTATCACGGGGTTGATGATTATGCCTGTGTCCGTGTCCCGGGTTGATGATGCGAATAAGTTATATCATCATTCTGTTGGCAGGGTGTTCTGCGATTGCCTTATTATGCAGCATGCAGTGAGCTGTGCATAATAAAGGCCGTCCAATTTGCTCCCAGTTGTGAACGGGCCTGAATAAAAATCGTGGGGAGAAGACGGAGAGGTGATTCTCCCTCGCCGGAATGGTGCTTATTCAATCATATACATCATGCAGTGTGACATCAGGTCGAGGGCAAAGGTGGTGGGTGTTTAGGTGCCACATGTGCCCCTGTGCATTCCTCTCACACAAACTGCGGCCATGTGATTGGATAATAAGTAGATATATGGTCTCACACGCGAAGAAGATAACGTTGACAAGAGGGGACAGACACCTCCGACGGAACTTTCCTTGCGATTTATAGTTTGGTTAAGACGGAGATGTTCTGTCTTATATTATCTGTATGGTGTGGAAGTTTGTATACTGTGTACCGTCTCTCGTTGCATCTGAGGCAGTGGAAATGCATTTTGGTCATCCCTCGTCTCGCTCTCCACAAACGTTTATTATAGTTCAGGTCGGAGGGAGAATCCACGAGTGGTATTTCCGCGTTTGAGGACTGTGATGCGACATATTCTGTGGATTCATCCCCAGTGTGTATATGTCTATATAATATATAGGACACTTTCCCTTATGAGTCCTTCATTTATCATCATTTCAGCAGATATAACCTTATTATATAGCCTATATGTATAACTTGGACCAGGTGTGTGCAGTCCCAGCGCATGGGAAGTGAAATGAAACTGCTACTGTATAGTTTATAAGTTTAGTTCAGTGGCACAAACGTTTTGTCGTGACTTTCGTGTCCTCTGTGACTCTCTTCCTGCAGACGGATGCTGTGACTGAATTTATTCTGCCGAGGACTGGGCAGCCAAGACACTTCTATACTATAATTATACGTACATAACTCGACTGGAGATTTCTGGGTATTCAGGGTGTGTACAATAATGCATATACTGTGTTGGCCCTATTCCAATCGTTACGCCGGAGATGGTGTGTGGTGTATCTCTCAGTTACATTTTGTTATTATAGTATGTTGTTTCCAATAGTAAAGTTTAATACTGATGCACACAGTGTGCATAACAGAGAGGGAAACTGACATTCGCGTTCCTGCTGCATCGTGTCAAAAGACGTCCGTTTCTGTATAGTATGGGAAACAGCGCTATTACCGCTCTTGCCACCATCAGGTTGACAGAAGAAGAGTTGTCATTGTGCTGGAGGGTCGCATATGCCTATACGGTTATTCCTCAACTTGGTAACAGGACCTCATTCCGTTGACATTATTTTTGGAATGGCCAGGTGCGATATCAACACTGCGGTTGCGGTGATGGACCAATCGAGCAACAACATATAGGCGTCGTCTTATTATTGCTTATCTAGTGCGAACCAGTCCAAGACTGTATACTGATGAGTTCGTAGATTACTATAGCAATCGTTAGGTTGGCGTGTGCAATAGCCTCTCTATATTATGATCTGTCGTGTCAGAATCTCATTCTGCGAATATATGGAACACAATAATTATTATTATCTTAAAGGGTGCAGCTGCTGGAGAATTCTTCAACAGTGCAGTCCTGCCAGAAGTGCAGCAGTGTCGTTGGATATCAGAATATATGATGTGTATGGGTCCGTTGTCCCATGTGATAATTCCACGTCGGTGCAGGTACACCTATATACTGCTGGACACAGTCCCACCATCACTATATACTTGTGGTCCCAGCAACAATGCTGTCATCGCAACCGATTTATTTTGAAGACACGTCTTCCGCATGCTGCGTCAACGCACGTCTTGATCCGACATGTGTTTTAAAGGCTCGGCGATTCGACATTATCCTCAAGATGATGATGATGATGAATCTAAGATATCCTCGCAATAAAAAGAGCTGTCTTCTTTGGCCCACAGTCGTCCATGAGTGTGGTGGTGAGTCTCACTCGAGGTATTATACCCGTCTGTATGGATGGCGATGATGAGCACACGGGATTTCGCTCCTCCATCATCTCCCATATCCTCCAAGGTGATGCTGCGTATGTCCCATCAGATCACAACATCTTCGTTCCCCATCTCCAGTCATGCGCACCAATGCAATGGTCGAACTTGGAACACCTACTGTTCAGTGCGTGTGGCAACACTTTCCGTCTAGATGTTCCGTCGTTGATGAGCCAACTGGCTTCTGATGATAGCTCATCGTCATTGTTGGCCAGCAACAATGGTGCTTCCTTATTATACTTCCTTCTGGGCAACAACATCGATCACACGAGTGACAGCAAGTGCCACGGGACAGAATAAGAGCCCAGTTTGGAATCAGCGCAGTGACCGTGGCAAATAAAGAAACCTTATTGTAACACTGCATAATATAATATTATAATGTGAATGCATGATCCATTGCATTGTATGATGTGGCTAGTATACTGCTTCTATATATAAGTAAGGGGCATGGACCATCAGCGCAGAAGTAGAGCTTATTAATCCGTGCTGCCTTATATGATCATTTATGCAGTAGGACCTATATCATGCCCTGCGGCATAAAAGGGGAATAATTCTCTTTTATGGAAGAGTTGAAAACCACGCCTGTTGTGTGGTGCTGGTGTTGGTTCATCATGCCCTTCACTTCATGGTAACGACGCATCATGCTGGCGCTTGGCGTCTCGTAAGAAGTGCCCAAGAGTGGCACCAGAACATACGAACGCGGTAGTTCCCTTGTTGTTGCAAAGGTGCACATAATTATATATATGGCTGGTTCCATTTCAATCCAGACGGTGGGTGCCCAGTCATGGTCTTCGATTTTTTTTTAAAAAATATATGTGAAACCCACATCCAATGGAACCCTTATGGAGCAATCAGTTTTACGAGATTAAATTTAGTTATCGATATATTATTATTTCTTTCA
>JYFJ02008680.1:0-11724 GCA_000934665.2 Catajapyx aquilonaris | reverse complement strand
AATCTTTTAAAATAACTCCGATTTATAAGTACAAGTTGCATAACTAGATAAGTAGACCTACATCATGAAAGCGTCGATCATTCAGTAAATATAATATCGGCTATATTTAGAATTTAAAAAAAAATCTACACAAACCCTTGAATCTTAAATTAGCCTAATCAGCCAGATTACAGTTAATATTAAGATGTGATAACTCGGCAGAGCACAGTGTATTAATATACTTACATGCAGTATTTTATAGTCTACGTAGCCTATGCTATTTAAGTTATTAGCAGCATGACACCTATGAGAGTGGTACACTGCAACAGTCCAAAGCCCATAACGAGGGTAAGGGGGAATATATGGAATTTATAGCCAAGCAAGCACTTTAAAATATCAATACCAGTTGGAAGAAACAGTCGGGTCATTCCAGGACAAATCATTCCAAATAGGACATTGGTGAATCAAAGGGCTGAATGAGGGGGGTTTATTGACAGTATACTTTTTTGTGAAGTCAGCATGATGATGCACCTGCAAACTATTAACATGATGTGGTTCGGTGGAAGAGTGTATGGTTTTCAGAACCTGTCTTAGGACTCTCATGATAATCTCCACTTGCACCATTTTTATCAACCATTTGGTTCAAACGTTTGGTTTACTGATTCAAAATTTATGCAAGTTCTTGAAATCAGCAACAATTATTATTATTAGTCATGCACATAAGAACGATTAATACAGTGAAACCTGAGTATAACGGAGTTGGATGAGACCTGAACAATTTTTCATAATAGACAAGTTTCCATACAATCAAGATCTGTTATGGACAGGTTTCACTGTATTATGTTCCTGTAGTCTAATGTCATGTAGGCTACCATCCTGCGCCAAAGTATAGGGCAAGCATGTTCTTTGGATTTAAGGCCTTTTCCGCTGGTATTGTTAGCAGCATATTCTCAGGCTTGCGGATGAGATTCTTTCCTGCAAACAGTCGCCCATACCATTCAGGCATTGAATCCCTGGTGGAAGTTGTAGAACAAGTGGAGGAAGTGATGATGATAGCGTCTAGGTCAGGAGAGACATCCTCTCCGGTAAGAAAATCACTGCCAAGATAACCCTCACTGCTAGTGCCACTGCCATTCGTGCTGGTAAGAGAATCACTGCCACTGCTATCCTTGCTTGGTAGTGAATTCGCAGTGCCAGTAGAATCACTGCTGCCTAGAGAATCCTTGTCGAGGTAGTCTGTTAAATCTGCAATCTTCCTTCCTGGGAACATTGATGTCATATCTGCTAAGCCTCCACCTTCCTACCACCAGATTGATTACCAGAAGTCAGTCGCTCGTGTTGATTTCTGTTGCTGTGGAAACTATCAATTGTTACTGGCCTGCAAATAAAGGTTTGCAAAGTGTGACAGTGAAAAAAAACATTGTTGTCAATAATAAACAACAATATAATATATTTCTCCTTCCATTTTCACTTTGGAATCCAGAAAAGGTTGTGCGTATGACATAATTTTGTTTTTTTGTTTTTTGCATTACCCCATTGGGAGTTACATTTCCTTTAGGGGGGTGGAATACCACCATTTGGGTGGAACCGGTATACTAAGATAGTATTTAGTGTGTTCCAAGGGTAGGTAGGAGGGGATGTGCAAAGTGCGTGTGCAATGTCGTTGATGTGCCGTTTTGTGAACTCCCCCGGGTGGCATATGTGGAAGGATCGCCACCCGAAACGAAGCCAGAGACGGTCTCACTCTGCGCGAGATGAAGGGGGGAACCCCGGGTTGGGATCGAACCCGGGACCTTAACATCCGCGGGCGCATACGTTACCGCAGCGCCACTTCGCCTCCCCTCGTATGACATAATATTATACGCACCGATTCTGATCTGAAATGATTTGGCTATTGTGTAAGTGACAATGGACCAGTTTGATCCATGCCCGCTTCCATGAATATAATTCCTCGAGGAAAAACAAAACTTATCTGGTGCAGTTATATGAATGTTATGGTGGTTTTTCAGTGGGGAGAATAATATACTGATTGTTACAATGACAAGCTGGGAGATAATTTGATCAAAAATATGTTGGTGGGGGAAAAGAAGACATTCAATAATTGTCATCAAATTTATTGATGTTACACATTAAGTTAACTTTTTAATGAATGATTTATACAGAAATTAATATTTCAATGTGCTTCTTGACAGCTTGATCGTGTGTTTGGTGCAATAAAACTGATGACAGGCTTCAGTGTCACTGTGGTCCCTCACTAAATCCCATTGCATAATTATGGAAATGTACTTTTTTGGTACTTCCACACGTCATAACTTTTGCAAGTATGCAGATCAGTACAAAATGACTTACTTTTAGGTTATCACATATTGTCCTTTATTAGGATGTTCAGTTTCATCCGGATCCGTTATTGAAACCTCGGAAATTTCCCTTGTGAGATACGGCTGCTGTCATTGTTTGCCTATTCATACTGTTCAGGTAGGCTACTGTTTTCATATTGTTTGCAATATATTGAATACACTATTATCTGAAGCAGAGTTTTTGATGTCCAATTTTCAGGAAACCAAAGACATAAATAGGTCCTAGTTGAATTTTTAATGTATTGTACAAAATTATTCAAGTTCTCGGGTCAGCTTTGTTTTGTTATTTAACAAATGCATTGCCAATTTGCATGTGACTAAATAGTACTACTTGTAGGTGTGTTTGAGAGTAACTTCTACATTAATTTAAAGGGGGTGAAAAATAAGTTTGGTAATTATTGAACCATTTCATTGCCAAATAATAATGATAAACTGTTAATGTATGTTTTAACAGTTTAGTATAAGGAAGGGCATCTTGCAAGGTGATCCTCTCTCTTCTATTCAATTGATTCAATGCAGCACGACAATCCCGCTTACTTTCTCAGGCAGATAGCACTTCGAGGTCCACATTTACTTGTCGTGATTGATGCAGCACCGGTTTATGGACTGAACACGCCCTTATTTCTCTCCATCCTCCATTGCTGAACTTTGGACTTGGAAGTGCGCCACTATGCATGTTATTTATTGGTTATCAAGAAAAGTCAATCAGCATACAGTAGTATAATACTGTGTGCCTATAATTTAAACTTTTGGCTGTCATAACATTTGAACAATGGATTGTGTTAAAATAGACCGAAGATAATGAAGTGAATGTTGGTTTTATGGGGAATAGATGTTGTAGTAACCAATACCGGCCAACACATTTGAGATTTTAGCCCAGAAGCTATAGCTAAGCAATACCAGAACAAATACTATTACTTATACATAGTTTATTGGTGTCTTTTAACTTGAAAGTGCTTGATGAAGTCATGCATGTATAATATTATTGACAATACATGAGGCACATCCCCCACATGGGCTAGGTCCCAGGACAATAAAATGTAATTCCATTTCATACTTTACATTTACTGTAATTCATGTTCTTTCCCAGGTAGGGCTAACCTTTTCCGGAACATGCACTATTCACATTTAGAGTTACCGCACCTTACACGTCACCCCTGGGAATGGATGCTTGGTTAAATTACTCAGATGCTACTTGCTGCAGCCTCTCCCTAATGATGAGAGTATACTCTTCACAATAAATGATTATAAAGGGAAAGCGTCATGGGAAATTACAGCGCTGAGTCCGAGATACTTCGTAGTAGTGATTTAGTTGCTATGTTTCACTCTGCTCATGCACTACTGTAACTTATAAACTATTTTCCGTCGGAAAAGTGCAGAAAATTTTGTACGAACCTATAGTAATATAAATCATCCCCTATCCCGAAAAAAATGCCCTTCAAAGTCCTACACGATATGACTGTGAGAAAACAAAAGTAAAGATTCATTTTCCTGTTTATTTAGTACTTCATTTAGCATTTCTACAGGCATGTTGAAATTGTAGGAAAATTGCCACCGCTAAAGTGAAGAAAAAACACTTAGCATATGCACTGTAATGTTAGGAGGTTAGATGATGAAAAACTAGGGTTCAAAATATCAACATTTCTATTCTTCTTCTTCTTCTGCTTCTTCTTCTTCTTCTTGTTGTTGTTGTTGTACTAGTGGTTGTGGTGGTGGTGGTTACACTAATGGCCGGTTTCACCAAGCCCGGTTTTCATTTAAAAAACCGGTTCTTTCGGAAAATCCCTATTCTATTTGCAGGGATTTTCCGAAAGAACCGGGTTTATGAAAACCGGGCTTGGTGAAACCGGCCATAATAGTCTGCAGTTTGCTACTACTTGTACAAGACAGTACTCTTAAGTATGCACAATTTCTTATCATCATCATCAGATTTTGATAGCACTAATACCCCGTATTTGACGGCGTATATGACGCATCCCCATTTCATAATATCATATTCAGGGAAAAACGTATTTAATATAATATTTTCGCATACAATACATTGTATAAGACGCAGGGCGATTTTTTGAATCATTTTTTGAGGAAAATAATGCCGCCAAATACGGTATGTGCCTTTAGTAACATCTCTGAACTAGCTTCTCTGATAAAATCACGACTTTTCTCACAGCGCTGCAATTATTATTATACCGGCAGTAGAAATACTGAAGCGCATTTTTACATCATGCAAAGCCAGGTATGCTGATTTCAAATTCCCACTATGAAATATTATATAACACACTTTACTGTACCCTTCTTGTTACCGGCTTTCCTACACACACGCACCCGTTTTCTTAGAAATCTACCACCTGCCTCGTGAGTAACCGTGGTTTTTCCACATGTGCTAGAATACAGATGCAGTCTACGGTATCCTTTCACTATTGGCTTGCATTACTGCATGCAGAATATATCTGGGGGGGAGAGGGAGGGGGAGAGAGACTTATGTTATTTAAATGTGTGCGGCATTAACTCCTACTCATTCGTTTGTTACTTTACTTTTGCACAGGATGTAGGAGAACGTGTCTTCAAGACGACGATAAGTAATGGTAAGATAACAATCAACAGCTCATTACTTTGCATGTCTGTCACCTTTGTTTGTGGGGATTTGCTGCCAAGAACATTTTCAAGTGACCTTTCAGTTGTCCCATAAGCAAGAGAGCGCGAACAGGGGCATTGTTGTTGAAATAATAAGTATGCCGATTCCACTTTTTCAATTTTATTAACAAAGTTTTAATCCACATTGAGTTCCCCCCTCACTTAATGAGGGACAATATTTAAAAGATGGCCCAGTCAGTCTAACTAGTTATACGTGCGTAAAATGAACGAATAAATAATATTTTACATCACAAATTCGGAGCATACCGGTATATATTGGACTTGTTACAACCAAATTACATCTTATTTCAAATAACTCACGCAGTTTTTTAAAATCCTGTACTCACCTGGTGCCAGGCACAAAACGTGAACTGGCCGTGAGAAAGGCTCTCACAATGGACCGAAACTTCCCTTGTAAGCTTCTAGAGAGAGAGAAAAAATCACCCTTGTATGTATCTGAGCCTTTAGATCTGAGAGCACATAAGGGAGCTCATTAGCATTTGTGGTCCAAGCCTTCTATGGAGACCAAAACTCACGTGAGTCAGCATGCATGAAGACTAAAAGGTGATACCGGTACCACTCAACGAAGAAGAAGGTGGGGGCCAGACATCCTCCGAAAGAAGAATCAGAAAAAATATATACTCTTCCCATGATTGTTCTCTTATCTGGGGATATAGGTTTCGGGTCTATTTGCCTGCTCTGAAGGGATAACCGTTAGAGATAAAAAAGTGACCTAAAGCCTATAAGGCCAGATGAGAGTTTAGTGTACTGAAGTAACGAGTATTTCGCTGTCTGCCACACTATAATTAGACCGGCGCGGCGGCAAAACGAGGGACAAAATAAGTGGCGGCTATATTTACACACATGGCAAGTCCGCGGAAAATGCGCCAAAAGTCGGGGTCAAATACCCGGTGGTAGAATAGAGGTGTCCTAACCTCAGTGTGAAGAGGCGGCAAGACAGCGAAGGGCGCGTGAAAAAAGGTTGGGTAAGTCATCATCGCAATGTCTTTCGTAAGCACCCCGTCCAGCTAAGCGGGAGTGTGTTACGTGTATGGGAGGTGTTCTGGAATGTGCGTGGTGTATAAACATTTCCTAGACAATTGCATTCCAAGCAACTGACCTGAATATGATGTGATTCTTTTCTAGCTCTCGGCACTGTATCGGTGCTATCAATACCAGGACGGGTCCAACATATACCACTGATTAGATGCTGATATAGGTGCAAGGGGCTCTGCGTTGGGACGACAAAGATAGCGGGAACTGCAGAGTCGAATAGTTTTTTGGCAAATCTACCCGCCTTTAAATGTCGCTAGAAATGAAGAACTACAAAAGCTACGGAGCCATGGGTGAGTACACACTTGATACTACATTGGTCTTCAGTTTGTGAAGCAATTTCCTCTTCCAATGTTAGAAAGTTAATTTGATGCCATGGTCATACTTAAACAATGGTTTGGGGGTAATGCTTTTCGCGTGCAGTCTCAAGGAATTTGTAGCATCCGGAGTGATCGTCTTATATGTGTATTTGCGTGCTTGTGGTCAGAAGCGGAAGAAGCAGAGGCTCAGTTGCAGGAGCAACAGCGTCAGTCACAACCAGTGGTTCTTCATCCCTTTGTCAGCACCAGAAAACTTGTGTTGTATACCAGCATGGCCGGTGGATTGATACTTGTGAGTCTTCTTCTGGGTGTTGCACTTCCGTTGGCTCTCGACCCGGGACCGAAGATGGTAGAGGCTGAAGGGCAGTTGATGATGAGGGACGCAGAGGGACTTCAACAAGATGGACAGGCGATGAGTACACTGCAACAGGTCCAGGACATTTTGACCAGAGTACCCTTAATTGATGGGTAAGTGGAGTAATATGATGCAATCTGATAGCGCAGGAATAGCTGAGTTGATTTCCTTGTTTTGCAATGTGCTTCATTTTATTTATTTTGGAATGGCTATTTCCGAGTGTCCTTCGCTTAGTTCCTTATTAAGGGGTTGTATTGTTGCAACATTGTCGATGTGCGTGATTTCGTCGTGTTTGATGCTTATCATGATGCGGTGGGTGTCACGCTGACAAGTGTATGTGCAAGTTAGCATTTTGATCGCGTGATGATATAACTGGCACTATTGTTTTCAGGCACAACGACCTTGCATATCGAATCTTAAAGCATGCTAAAAACCAACTGAAAAACTTGGACTTAAAAGCCGATTTGACCCAACTGGAACCTTGGGCCAGCGACCCTGGCAGTCACACGGACCTGTCAAGACTCAAAAAAGGAATGCTTGGAGGACAGGTATGTTTGTAATTCTGCAGTACATTTTCCTCAATATTCATCATGCCTCATTTTAAATTTTATATGCAAACAAGTCGCGGAATTTATTAAATAGGGAATGAACGTCCCACATTCTGTTTCCAAAGTAAATCACACTGTCTATGATGACTAACATGTGAGCGATTTGACGAGCGAAATCTTCGCCGAGGCTGAGTAACCCAAGTAACCAATATTGTTTGAGACGAAAATCGGTTGTTAATTTCAGCCTCGGAGAGATTTCGCTCACATGTACACGCACCTTAAATATTGATAAATTATCTTGGCAATTGTTAGGCACGTGATCAGAATCAACAATTGACAGATAAAAAAATCATGATTGAAACCACGAGGATTGCTTAGTTTGGATCTAACGAGTATGGATAATTGCCTGTCAACTAATTATTACAACTGCACTCTGAACAATTGCAGTTTTGGGCAGCCTACATACCGTGCGGTACACAATTCCACGACGCAGTGCAGCAGACATTGGGCCAAATTGATATTATCAAAAGGATGGTGGCTAAATACTCGAAAAACTTTTCTTTTGTCACAAGTCACAGGGGTAAGCTGCTGTTTTGGCACAATGCCTACCCATAGCCTGACCTTTGGTGCACATTCAGGTATTTTGGAGGCTCACAGGGAAGGAAGAATTGCCAGCTTGATCGGTCTTGAAAGCGGCCACGGACTTGACAACAGTTTGGCAATACTGCGCATGTACTACGAACTGGGTGTAAGATATGTCACACTCACACACAACTGCAACACCCCATGGTAAGTTTACTCCCCTTCCCATCAAATATGGTTGTACTGGTATAACCATTTTGCTTACCACAGGGGAGATTCTCATTCATACAATGAAGCCATGCACCACAATGGGTTGACCGAATTTGGAAAGGTATAATGATGTTGGTCAGCATTTTTTGTCAAAATTTACGACCTCTTATATTGAAGGTGATTGTGCGGGAGATGAACAGGATAGGAATGATGATTGACTTGTCGCACGTGTCCAAACAAGTCATGCAGCAAGCTCTTCTTGAATCAAAAGCCCCTGTCATTTTCTCTCATTCGTCTGTCTATGCTCTTTGCAATCACACCAGAAACGTACCTGACGATGTTTTGATGCAGTTGGTAAGTGCATCTCATTGTGTTCATTTTGTTATTGTGATGTTCATGTTCAATGATGTTGACAGAGTGAGAACGGTGGCATCATCATGGTCAACTTTGGGAACGAGTTTCTCACCTGCTCGGATGATGCAACTATAGATGATGTTGCCCGTAAGTAAAACTTGTTGTAACTTCTGAATATATTGCTGTCTATTGTTTGTTCATGCAGAGCACATCAACTACATTCGAAACCTGATTGGTGTGGATTATATCGGACTTGGAGCTGATTTCGACGGGGTTGAAAAGTATGTAATAATACGACAGGGTGAATAAACACAAAAGCGGTAAACCTGGTTCCATATGCACATGTGCATATTACCTTTTTAAACATTCATATAAAACAAGCCTGGAACCAGAGTTTATCGCTATTTGTGACCATGCAACAGAATAGCATCTTCTATAACTGTTTTTGTTTCATTGAAAGAACTCCATATGGACTGGAAGATGTGTCCAAGTACCCTGAGTTGCTGACCTTGCTCATGGAGAGTGGAAACTGGTCAGTAGAAGACATTGAAAAGCTAGCTGGAAAGAATCTGATACGAGTGCTCAAAACTGTGGAGAAGGTACCATAATCACATGCTGAATTATTTCCAAAAACTGAATGACTTTCGTCACAGGTCCGAGACACCTGGCAGGCCGAAGGTGTAGAGCCTTTTGAAGAATGGATTAACGAGTCTGATCTAGAGAATAACACTGAGTGCTTGACTAAATCTGCATCCGTCAATTGGAATCCGGACTTGGAGGCTTCAGCTTCTGAGGTTGATCTAGAAGAATTCTCGTGGGCTGAAAATGCTACCGAGCTGGAAATACCTTCTGAGTAATACTGTAGCAGACGCATGGGTACATAGAAAGCAGGTGGAGAACCTGGTTATTATGATATTATATTTTTGTTCCACACTCAAAAAATAATAGCGGTATGTCGTCATCGGCATAGATTCATATGGCGGATATTTAAAGAGTAATTCCACCATAGAAATTGTCAGACGGAGCATTTGTGGTTCGGATGTCGCATATAAGTGACGGCCACGTTATGTTCGAAATCTCAAGTGGATACCTGACAGACCAACATTAGAAGAAAATGTCGGTGAACATCAGCAGTTCTTGAACTGTAAATAATGTGAAATTTTATCCAGTAAACACTGCCGTCATAATCACGTTTGGTCATTTTAACAACAGCATTCCAACCCACCTAATAATCACATGCCGACTTATGTGAGGGGTATTTTACACTACCGGTAGCAATAACGTTACTACCAGACAAAAAATTTGATATGAGTCGTAGTGTTCACATCCTGGGGGTAGGGGTCAATTCAAAACAGCATGTAAAATTATCTTATGCATGGTCCTGATTAGCTACATGAAAGAGAGTCGCTCTGCATTTGTTGGTGTCGTTTTTTTAGCCACAGGTAAGCTTTATTTTTTTGCCGGATACAGCATTACAGCCTGAGTCACACTACCGTATATTATAACTTTGCCGCAATTTGCCGAGTTCCCCACGATGACAACACACACTATGGAATGAGTGGAAATTTTGACCCTTTTATGATTAATTCAAATGATATAATTTTTGCATAACGTATTGATAGGCTCTAATCAGAGTAAACAACAGAAGCGTCTAACGACCGTGGTCTAACGTGTCCTTAAAATATGGCTTAAAAGCCATATTTGTAACTTCTCCAGTTTTCGAATAAATCGGACGCGAAGTTTCAACCGCTTTTTGCAGGGGGCCCTATTATTTTGTCCAACCCCAGTACCTCCTAAGGCTAGTAGTCTGGTCACTCTGGATAGCTTACCCAATTGGATAACTGGTTGTTTACTGCAGTCATTTATACGCCATGTGCAATAACTGAGTTAAGTAATATGAGGGTCCACTTAAGATTCAGAGTAAAAAAACGGCGAGTAAACTTCATAGTATTAGGCCTTGGTAAATAATCATATGTATAATGTATGCTATATTGTGGCAAAATTGTAGGATGTCTTCTTTATAACTCTATAGGACCATCTTTAAAACTGAGAAAGTCCTGCATACTCAACATGCAGTGAGGTTCCCTTATTGTCTCAAGTGGCACAATGCTGCTATACACAACACTAAATTCGTTTTACAAACCTGATGTGCATAACAAACAATAGAGTGATTTCCATATATTAGTATTTCGAGTTTGAAGAATGAAATTGCATTATCCTTGACGGGATAACTTCTTTTCAAACATTTCTCTACATATACCGGTAGCTCTTAATATTGCACCAGCAGAAAACGGACATGACCATCAGAAAGTACGCATCAAGAGACAACATTAAACTTTTCCTCGCTCAATATACCGTATTTGATCACCTATCACACGTCTTAATAAAATGCGTCTAAAACAGTAGAAAATTACTGAACGATGATAAATCGTTCCGCGACTTTATTTATAAATCAATTTAACCTCACAAAATGTTCACTTGCCTCTTCAAGGGACCAGCTTTTGAGTACCACTAGTAACGCTCATTAAGCCATAGGGCAACACCCCTGATTTACGAGTAACTGCCTCTTCCGATGTGAATTTAATAGCCAGCCAAATGCTTTCTTTAGAGGACCAAAGAGGTGGTAGTTACTAGGGGGCAAGGTCTGGACGCCCGGAGAGGAAGGCGGTGAATATTTTAAGACTTCCCAGCAGTGTAGCAGCAGTGGCTCTCTCAGCAGTAAATTGCCTCACCTATACTGCAACGGAGGTGTAGCGAATGTTATTTACCTGTTCAGCTGGTTTTCCAGCGTAACATGCAAAATAATAACAAAACCTTACCTTTACAACAACTTCAAACACACCGCTATACTTCATCATTGTCAAGTGCTGTGAAATAATACTTCATAATGACAAAAATTATGAAGGATTGGTTTTGATGGTTGCTAAATTCAAATATGTTGCTAAATTTAAATCTGTTCGTAAAGTTGCAAAATTCAATGTGATGGACAGGTACTGAAAAATATGTACATTGCGGAATACGACTTTTCTGCTTTTCTTCTTTCAAAGTCTTGATGTAAAAGATTCAGTTAGAAGCTAGAAAGTATACTACAGTATTAACCCTTTGATGACGGAGTTTTTGAGGGATTGCATTACCCCAGGGCCCGAGTTTTTTTCCCCCCTTTTCCGGAAATTTTATGACCTCGCCGATTTTCTTGAAATTCGGTGCATTGGTAGCCCACACCAAGGGATGAAAAACGCACCTATAGTTACCTGATCAAAATGACCTCATGACCCAATTTTGAGGGGGCAGAGGTCAAATCATAAAATTTCGACCTCACCGATTTTCTTGAAATT
>JYFJ02008679.1:0-11755 GCA_000934665.2 Catajapyx aquilonaris | reverse complement strand
TGGTCAAAGGAACTTGTAACTGTAACTAGTTACTTTTTTGGACTGAATAACTGTAACTGTAACCAGTTACATTTCAAAAGTAACTTACCCAACTCTGGTTATAACCGAGGTATTTTATAATCAAAACGCCACTTTTGCAACGAATATACTGTATACAAAGTTTGCTGCCTTACATAATAATTATACAGTATACCTATAATGCACACTACTGGTCACTGAGTAATAAAACTACCCACCAAAATGCAAATTTAGCTCACCCATAACCTAGGCAATACATCAGTAAATTTCTTCTTACCACTGGGTTGTTGCCAAATAAACCCAGAATAAACCACAAAAGTATGATTTTGACATTTTCTGCAAGTGTTAGATCAGTGACAGATGGGAAAATGACCTTTCCTCGCGTGAGAAAGGAAGCTGAGTAATCAAAACCAACCGGGATTTCCGATTTTCCACCGAAATGCCAAAAAAAGGCTCTGTTACAGCCGAGGTGAGATGAAAATGAGTCTGTTTAGTGTATCATAGTGTACAAGGTGCTCAAAAACTCGCGGAAAGTCGCCAGGTAGCCTGATAGGACTCGCAAAACTAATATAGGGATGTGGAAGTCGTTTTGGGCTAACTTGCATAGTTTTTGCGTACGACGCCTTCAAGATTTCGGCAGTTTCATGACGTCACATCCGCCTTGAGGCCCCCATTGCGTCATCATACATCTTGTTGTGGCTGTTGCCATTGGCACTGATTATTGGTGCGAATATTGTCAACTGTGATTGTTGAGAAATGAACAACGATTTCAGTCTGGCAATTGTCGACTGGCCACAGATACAAGCTGAAATCGTTGTTCATTTCTCAACAATCACAGTTGACAATATTCGCAACAATAATCAGTGCCAATGGCAACAGCCACAAAAACATGTATGATGACGCAATGGGGGCCTCAAGGCGGATGTGACGTCATGAAACTGCCGAAATCTTGAAGGCGTCGTACGCAAAAACTATGCAAGTTAGCCCAAAACGACTTCCACATCCCTATATTAGTTTTGCGAGTCCTATCAGGCTACCTGGCGACTTTCCGCGAGTTTTTGAGCACCCTGTATAAATACCCATGACATTAACGCATTATGCTGGAAGTATGCCGGGACCGGCCTTTCGAGTCTGTTATAACCGAAAGTCCGTTATAGCCAAGGCTGTTATATCCGGAGTCAGCTGTATAATATAAGATACTGTAATACAATATAATAATATAATATTAGATTATTGCTGAAATAGCCAATATTTTAATAGAACTACTCCCAAAGCATTTAGAGTGTCCAGGTAATGTGACATCTTGTGTGAAATGGCTAGGTTCTAATCCGGTACTTTTCTGCGCGAATTTGATGGACGCAGTGGCGGATCCATTGGGGNCCCCCCCCCCCCCCCAAGCGGAAGCAAGAAACATAAAATGGCCATGTATCAATATATTTTATTTGATAATACTGAATTCAATATTCAAAATTTCCACTCAATTCAAAAAGTGGCAATTCAAAAGCGGAAATGTTAAAACGACTGCAAAAATAAATTGCAAGTATTTCTAAGTGATTATTGAGTTCGCTTCAAAGCCTTCACTTTATTTCTCTGTTTATTTTTAACACTCTCAGAGTGTTAAAAATAAAGGCATCGAGGTTACATCGAGGTTACCCCATCCCCCCTCCAATAATAATAAAAAAGTCTTGATCCATCGACTGGTTACACTCCCTTACACCGTGTGTGGACATATAATATTATAATAACGAAGGGGCTACTCTCTCCTCACAGAATGTTGGTGTCCAGTGTGGTCCCGTCAATCCATCTCCAGACTCCTTCTTCCTCTAGGTCACTCAGTCCTATCCAAGTAGTCCCATAATCGTAAGCTTTCATTCTTTCCTGGAGCCAGTCCTGCAATTATACATTATGCGAGTAATATATTATGAATCATTGAAAAGTTTCACAATTTTTATAATAATAATAATAATAATAATAATAATAATAATAATAATAATAATAATAATAATAATAATAATAATAGCATGCTACCTTTTCTTTGATGGAATTTATGATGACCAGATGTCCAAATCTTTGGCAAATATCACGAGCCCTGTTCCAGGTAGCAAAATATTGCCTATGCAACAAATAACAACTTGTGGAATTACTTCTCTTCAGCCAGTACTCTGGGCAGATGGAGTTGTTGTTTAAGTCTGCAAGAGATGCCAATATTATTTGACAACACGACAACGACGCAGTGATGTCATCTAGGCATGATCAATCACATCCTTGGGTCAGAATGAAATCTGATAGGCCTATTTAATAAGGTGCATTATGTTCTCGATTCCTTCTTCTCTAATACACAATGTTTTCCTTCTAAGAGTTTGTTCCACCCGAGCTCAGTTTTGTAATTATAAATGTTTTGTTTTACGTATTTATTATTTTAAATTATACTTTTAGCTCAGGTGAATGCACTTTTTTATTTCTTATTAGCCTATCTAATCTTCTGATTAGGGCTATACTTCTTTTTTAATAAAATAATTACGTTTATCAAGATTACCTGCTTCGCAAATGAACCTGCCACCAAACCTGCAGTTATCGTCATATATATCTTCAGATTCTTCACTTTCCATTGCTGCGCAGTCTTCGCTGTAGATTTTGTCATCTGCGTCATGATCCCACCATTTTCTAAAAGATGCATATTTTAAAATATTCTAACAGGTCAACATATTGAATTTCAATTCTCATCAAACGTCAAACTTCTCACGTGATTGTGTTGTCAAACTTTGTTCCGTCACCCCACGACCAGGTTCCATTTTTGTCTCTACTCAGTCCTACCCACCAGGAATTCAACGAATAGATCCATTGCTGCATTGTTGAATTGATCCATTGCTGTTAAGTATGAGGCAATGTGTGAGGCACGGGATTACGAGGCTAGTTGCAATGAAATATCCTTTCCCGCTTCAATATTTCCACACCAATCCGCTAATCATGAATCACCAGAGTCACTACTGGTGACAATGGGCTTCAAAAGAAGGTACGAAATATCCTGGCAGCTGTATATACCTGACTACATTTTAGCTGGCCTTTTTCAGTTAAATTTGTGATAGCCGTACTCCCATTAATAATTATTTTCAATTGAAGCTATGATCCCATTAGGTGTATCATACCAGGCAGTCGATGGAAGTGTCGCAGGCTGTATTCCCGACATATTGGGAAATGTGATGAGATACTCCTTGAAAAGCTCTGATTGTTATCTGAGTAATGTGGCTGTGGATATTTTCACTGAAGAATATTGTTGGACACCACACTGTAATTTTGATATTAATTATTAATACTGTATATTCAGACATTGTGACCCACTCGAATCAGTGGTAAACTGAATTCGCATTTTTTGTCGGCAAGATCAACGTAATCAAATATTGGACCAACTGTAAATTATTAGAATGTGAATATTATTGTTACTTGTTCCTTCCTGGAATTAATGACCAGGAGATGCGCACCGTGTGCTTGACAGTACTTGTTAGCTTCGTCCCAAGACAGGAACTCTTCATTAAACTTGTAACAGGAAGTTTCGCCAGGTGGAGATATCCAGTCTCTGGGGCATTGAGCACATAAAGCACCTAGACAAAATGCAATAATATTTCAGCTTGGACCTTTTCACCCCCTTGCTTTTTCCTGAGACTGTGACTGACAATATAGACCTATTAGCTTTGGAAATCAAGATCGATTCAAAAACACTATGTACAGTACCTAATGCACGGGTTTGGTCAAATGCATGAGCCATACAAGGCATTTAAACCGAATTAAGTAAGTGATAGTATACTTCATACTTACAATGAACAACAATGAAAATAGTGACGAAAAAGCACAGATAAAGATGAGATTTCATGACGCACTGACTAAAATAATGCAATCAATACAGCCAATGTTTCAGCCATTCTTGCTACACCACATTAATTTCTGCCCAGGAGGCCAGTCAGTCTGTAAACCGCAGATGATAAAGTGAGTCGGCGGTTTTCCTCCAAGAAAAAGGAGATGGAAATGACTTGCGGAGAATATTGCTTATAATATGACCAGGGGGAGTTCAAAAAATGGCCAAGCAACGACATTGCATTTGCACCTTGCACATTCCCCTCCCCCCAGTCACCCTGCCCGGGATGTTCGTTAAAGGTTCCAAAAATGTACAACTGTACAAGGACATAATAAAGGTCCATGCTACATACCTCGCAATGAGGTCAAGCACTACCCGGATTATTATTACGTATATCTTGAAGAAGGGTGAGCTGTGATGAAAGTGAAACATCTGAATGTAAACTACAACATCTTAGAAGAATGGTGTCTCAACATTAGTCACAAAAGTAATGCTAAAATGACAAGTAAAACAATACGACAAAAGTTAAAAGATATCCGAATCTATATATACTGCACAATATTGGCAAGTAGGCTACCTACAAGTTGCAAAAAGTATCTTGAGTAATAATATTGTGAATAACATATAAGCTGGTTCAAGTACGTATAGGGAATGTGGCAAAGATAGTCAACATTATTTAGTAAGTTTAAATGTAGCCTAAATGAGGCTCAAATTTTCAAGCCGAACATTTTGTAATAATTATTTCCAAGTGAATCAAGTCATCGAATAGCCTTTCTTGAAGTTTCAAGGAATCGTGTTGTTGTTTTTTTTCGCAAACTGCAAATAATTTCAAGAAGCAGTGTGGCAGCAGAGAGCAAAACCCCAGCAAACCACACGTAAAGTGTGGACTTGAACCTCTCGCAATTCAGGCGAAGGCTGTCTGCTCCACCTGAAGAGCGCAGTTGAGCGTTATTTTCTCCAAAATACTGCTCGATGAAATTCCTGTAGCTAACATCTGCCTCCATCTTGTGCACTATCTGTCCTGCAACAAGTCCTCGAGTGATCCAAGTGATGATCGCGTCTCTCGAGTGACACGTCCCGATCAGCATGTTTGCTGTGGTGTCCTCGTGGATCGCAAATAGCTTGATGTTTCCCTTCTCGTCCATGAAGTGAATCCTCTCTCGACGGTACTGCACATCGAGCATGATGCAGTAAAAATCTTCTTCAAGTGTTCTCTCGATGCACTCTTCAAGTGTTGGCACAACTTCAGATTCGCCTTGTAACACACCCAGAGCAGAGTCTTTCACGTCTCCCAAAAACAGTGACAGTCCAAGCAATATCAGTGATGTTGCTCACCATTTCATACGAGATCCGTGATCCAACTGTTCGACAGTCGTTGGTAACTTTTCTATGGGCGGATAGGTGATGAAGGACACCAGCTTCGTCTTGCAGAAGCAAGTAATGACTGTTGCGAATGAGAATAGCAGCAGGTTGAATGTCAGGACTGAGCTGCTTGGTGGTGAATCTGTGGCCGGTTGGTCCAGAAGGATGCGGAGTATTTCTGTCACCTTGGAGTAAACTAGTCGACAATGCGATTTGAATCGGTGTGTCCGACGATAGCTACGTTTCGAGTGCGTGGCCCAAATATTACCACCCAAGCATCGATATTAATTTGCCTAGTCATTATAGACCTGGAAAATGATATCATATGTCAAACGATGTGTTTACATAAACAATGGCAGTCATAAAAACAACGTAAGGAGCGACGAGAATGTCAATGATGAAAATAGGAATATGTTTCACATATGATATATGAAACAGAAATATGATGCCCCCTTAATTTTTTAAAAATTATTTCAGCTACATCGAATATTGTCTCTTCAAATGAAGATGACGGAAGAATATTCATATTAGTTAATAATAATATTATTGTGCTGTACACTTAACCTGTCCCATACGATGGAATATGATACGGGCAATATTATTTGTAAGCCTACAATCTGAACGTAACAAGGGGGCATGCTCCGTTATATTTTTTAAAGTGAAATCCGTCACATAATGTCATATGGTTCAACTCATATACATGGTGTCCCGCATAGAGCCGTAATAAAACAGCAATTCATAACTAACAGAGTACAAGTTGTAATGACAGAAGGTGTGCACCAGTGCAGTTTTTTTTACATGGCTAATACACCTCAACATGAGCTCCATAGGTAGTGCACCAAGAAGTGTCCACCTGAAAGTCTGCTTCAACCCATGTGTTGAGAACCATTTGTGGGGTTGGGTTTTTGATTGCAGTGCACATTCTGACCCTATATGATCCCACACCAATCATTGCATTTTGGAGAATCCTGTTCATATTAACACAGTGTATTAACTGTATAAGATATGTTTAAAAAATGTCAGATCTACTCTCTGATCTTGCACACACCTCCTGTCATTACAGCTGTTACTTTGCAAGTTATGAATTATTCTCCCATTATTAGGGAGACCCGAGGAAGACCCTCAGGAGTGGCTGACACCTGGCGGCGGCCACGGAGGCTGAGTAATGGCTGACAAGTGGGGTTGCAATCAGAGTCCTGCTGCCATGCATGGGAATGGAAAAGGGATTCAAGTGGTGACATTAAGTAACAAAATATGTTTCGTGGTGGGATGAAACTCTCAGTTCTTATGTATCAGTAGCCTATACCGCTCATAAAGAATGGTACGACTGGATAGGGACGAAATGTTTATCCTGTTCCCAAGCCCTGGGATTCCAGCATGTTTTTAAAGTGTCGCAAGGAAGCCCGGGAAAAGGGAATCAAAATAAAGTAAAAAAGATAGGCAAAAAACAAGGCAGGAAAATGTTAGGGAGAAAATTGACATCAAATCTACATAAGCATTGTGTAGTGTGGAAAACCAAATGACTATCTGACGTCATCGTTTCATGTATTGTTGCTTTTTGTTGACACTGTTCACTCATATTGTTCTGTGAGGGTATTTCCATGGAAACCTTGATGACGTTAGATCGTTGTTTAGTTTTCCGCACATTTTGGTAATTAAAATTTTTACTTATAATTCGGGATGGGTCATGAGTCACCAGGTCCAGAAAAGGCTGTCCGTAGGGTCGAGTCGAAATATGGTAGGGAAAACTGATGAGCATTGTGGATGAGCATTTCGTCCAGAGTCGTACCATTCTTTATGCGCGGGACTGCTACTTGTGGGCGTTGCGACATCCATAAGTAGCAGTCATGCATCGCGTCGTCCAGAGACAAAGCCCCACTTTTTGGCCAGAAATTCGCTATTAAATTCCCCCATAGAATTACTCGTAGGAATTTATTTTACTTATGGACATCATCGGGACAATCGAAATCTCCTCTCAACGTTGGGGACACTGTCACCCTTTTCCGAATCGTAGTTTGGCCGTAATTAGTTCCCGAAGGTCACCTTGAATTTTGGACCCATGTGATTACAGTCAGCCAGACCTCTCTCATCCAGAGATTTGCAGGGATATTCCCTATTTCATTCTTCCGTAAAATAACCCGTGGGTATTTATAGCAAATACGGTCGTCATCATAACATTGGAAATCTTCTCTCAACGGCGAGGGCACTGTCACAGACATACAACCCCCTAGTTTGGGCGCAATTAATTCCCAAAGGTCACTCTGCATTCTGGACCCAGAGGTTGCAGTCAACCACTCTCATGTCCAGCGGTTTTTGGCGAGATATTCGCTATTTAATTCCCCCATTAGCCGCCCCGTATGTAATACTAAATTGGATGTCGTCGGGACCATCCGTTGGCATCATGGATTCAACTTCAGCGCCTCTACAGGCCATGGGTCTCGTGAATAGCTCTAAATGTAAGCGGAACACCCTGTATATGTTATACTTTGCAAATCATTACAGCGAAATTACATCCCTGAAAGGATCTTCACAAGTACACAAGGACAGGTCTGTTAAGTAAAATTTAAGACATGTCATCTTGAATGAAATGTGTGCAGATTTACCCTGGAACCTTGCCGTGGGGTCTTTTCGGACTCCATCCATATTTTAATTTCTATTAATTTTTATATAATACTTTTCAATGTATTGACTATATAAATGCAATCATTCTTTGAACAATGCCTAAAATGATTGCTATTTCAAAATAAACAGGCACTTCCTGTTACATACTGCAAAAAATGGCAAAAGTTTATTGTAATTATCAGTTTAATGCATTTTAATTCTTTGGGGTCCCAAAAGACCCCACGGCACGGTTCCAGGGTTAATTGGGTGCCATATTGCCTCCCTCGCTGTGACCAATAAATTCTGTAAAGTTTTGTGGACCCACTGTTAGGCCCCATTATTTTGTGATATGGAAGATGGTTGTAGTTTATGCTTCCCATTTGCAAGGTCACACGTACGCTCTATTGGCACTGACTTTCTTTTTTTAGGAGCAGCATCTCTCTCCTGTCATCCAAAAGGATATTTCTTCGCCATATTACACTGTCCAAGGGGTGAGTCACACTTTTGGCTGCAGTGTGATTTTATGCAGTGAAATGTGTTCATGGCGCAGTAATTAACAATGTCATTTAAATTGCAGATAGAACTGAGGCGCTTTTCTATTGTGGGGGATCCCATTATATTTTGCCCAAAATCCCTTTTCCAGTCACATTTTTGTCCTCAAATTTCTGGCTTGTAGTGTAAATTGCAATCATTGCCTAATGAATCAAGATGAAGAAAATTGGGAGAATCTGGCTCGATTATTTTTTTGTCAATGAAGTAGGTCGTCCCTTCCAGGTTGAAGGAGTCATTTGACTTGCATGTGCCAAAGAGGCAGGCCACATGACCACACAAGGGCATCTCATCAGCCAATCACTTTCACCTTCCAACTACCCACCCTTGTGGATGATAAGCATGAGCTTATCTCAGTCAGTCTCCTGGTTTCAGCTGCATGATTTCAGATCAGAGGAGGATTGGGCAGGGAATCAGGCAGCTTCACACAACTCGTAGACTCTTGGGAATTATTTTACGAATGGTGGTGTTCGCCCCTGGGGCCAGTGTCGATCATTGTCGTGTGGGGGTGGTTTGGCGTGCTGCCAGGTGAATGCCAGGATAATTTTGCAAGCTGAGGTTGCCCCATTATTCTCCCCCATTTTGATTGTTTAATTGCCTTTATCACAGGTCAATTCAATCCCAAATAAGATAATTTCGTCGAATATCTGATAGATTTATAGTTTGCCCATTTAATTTTCCATTTTCGTAGCTGGAGGATGCATCTCACTGTGAGTCGGGATGGAGTGAACATCTGGACAGCCAATCACCAGTGTCCATTTGCCCTCGTACCATCTCCCATCATGCAGTGCGGTTTGCCCTTCACTAGACTAGACCAGGCCACATCACATAGGATGAAGAGGAGGCGGAAGGCACGCTTTTCCTCGCTGATTGCTCCTTTTGTTGTACACGTTTATTGGGTTTTTGTGTGTCATTTGCATGTGTGTCGTTACAGTGCCTGTTCGACTTGTATGGGGTAAAGTGGCCACTTTACTCGTTTTGGTGTAGGTTGGGTGTTGGAATGTGTGGTGGTGACTAACTGCTTTTTTATTGCACCAATATCTTGAAATATTTTAAATGGCCACGAGTGATTTGTATGATCAAATACGTATGTTCATAGTCATTTTAGGTCGCTGCTTGGTAATAGGACCATCATCTGGACTCCTGATGAGTGAATAAGGACTCAATGCAGTGCCGTACAGCACATGAGTAAATATTTAAGGTATGTGATTGATTTTTTTCTTCTAGGGTTCTGACGAAGTGGACCTCAATTTAACCAGCTGTAGATACATGCAAATATGAAGCAGAGCACAAGATTCCTTTGAAGTACCAGCCCATTTTGCACCTGATGATCATCCAATACAGTCTTGTGAACTCGTAGCCAACCCTGCTTCTGCTTCATCACAGCTTCGTATGGATGTGACTCAACCAGCCTGCCTTCACTGCAGACACAAAAGGAGGAGTAGATGTGCAGAGTGAGCCATTCTTGTTTCTCATTAGTTGCGCTGCAGAACATTTCATTCCAAGAACATTATTTCCTTCGGGGATGAGGCGACAGGAAATTCCGGTGCCAAGCATAGTTACAACATGGCAACCCCCTCTTCAGATGGAAGCTATTGAAGTACACATCCTTGCGAGTACATCCAGTAGTCTGTGATGACCTTGTCTTCATTGGATAATCATCGCTGTGCGCATCAGAGGTATGCAGCTGTGGCATCCATCTACGTCTTGGACTTAGCTGGTGATGTGGTGACCATCTGCCCAGTGACCTCCCCATGTAAACCGTGAATCCAACCTGTCTGTTTTAGATGTCTTAAGAAGCTTCATGGGCGGGACGACAACCATACTGCGACATCTCAACCAAAAGTGATGTGCGGATGGAAACACGAGGCTGAGGCAACACCTTTGTCTCCGGATGACTCAACAACCTGCAGGCATGACGAGAGTAGCTCTGCTGTCTCCAGTGTGACAGAGTGCGCCTCCATACTGGCATTGCAGATAATTCAGGAATTGGCAATAATAGATTTCACTGAAAGTGGAGGGTGAGGTGTTGGGTGTAATTTTGCTCTTTACAGGAAGGGTGAAGCTGGCTGGAGAGGTCAAGGGTCACTGCCGCATCCCCACCTGATGTCCAGACTGGATCGGTATGCCTGCCTGGGAGCCATGCCAACAGTGGGTCTTCAGAGTCCAAATGGGAAGAGCTGGGGCATTTTTTCTCCCCATTGTAATTATTGAAGTTTGCAACCATTTACAACACACGCCTTTAGTTATTGAGGTTTGGCACATCATTTTACAAATTCTGTGTTTTTTTGCAGTTGGTGGGCAATTACCTCTAGGATGTTGAAGGTCCGCCTCTCCTACGTCAGTCAATGTGCTGCTGCCTTCATAGGAGCCTGCCCTTGAGACAGCTTTCAAACAATCATCACTGGGACTCGGACACATGAATGCTGCAACTACACCTGAGTCCATCAGTCTTTCATCAGGCCATCCAACCTGATTGTTCTGTAGACGCTACACATGAGATCTGGTGAGCAAGTGTCACATTTATGAGCATAGCCGCAGCTAATTAGAAATTTGTGTGATGACGTCATAATAGTGACACTGGGCCTGGATTTGTATTTGTAACTTCCCTTGTGCTAGTCTAATTGCTTTCAATGAGTGTGGCAGTGACATCACATGCCTTAGGAAGGTTCACTGTTGTCAACATCATTGGAAGTCAGAAGCAATCATTAATAATGGCATCTTTCTCCTGGGCAATTGCTCATCACAGGTTGCCATGGCTCTCCATTGGCAGGACTGCTGGATAGTGTGCGCATCAGAGGGAGTGTCACCATGCAGGTGGTGCGTCTGTCCGCTGGTTGGGCCAGCCGTACCATCTGATCAGATGGTCCAGGCTGATGATGACAGTCCTGAATAATGCTGACACTGCCGAATGACAGTGCTACGAAGTATTTCAGCACATTTTCCATCGTTTGGACATTATCTGGTTCTCTCCTCTGTAGGAAATAAAAGGGTGGTACAATGTGTGACAACATGGCTTGAGACCCACTTGTATTCTCAGGAGTTTTGCAAGGTGAGCAGCACTGCAAGACATGAGAGATCTGCAGCTTTCCATCATCGGCGGAGGTGCCTGTCAGCCAGGAGATGAAGAGGACCAAGCACATCACATTTGGAGAACAAGGATGCTGCCAGTGCTTGACCTAATTAAGGACAGTAAATGATGATGCTTAATGAACCTGATTCCGGACAACTGCAGCGTACAGGACAGCCGAGTCCAGTTACAGAGCAAGTGAGCAGTGAAAGGGGAGGTGTGGTGGCCGTGATGGTAACGTCACGGCTTGCTGAGTGAAAGGCCCCAGGTTCGATCCCCGCCTGGGGAACTTTCCTTTCACCTGC
>JYFJ02008678.1:0-11747 GCA_000934665.2 Catajapyx aquilonaris | reverse complement strand
CCAGGGGCATCCCAGTGGTGCTTTGGTAAGGCTCCTTGCACCGGTACACCGCAGCACTCCCTCTGACGTGGAGGACGTCGTGGCACCGGACCTTGGCTGTTCCATCGGGGGAGTGGCACCTCACCTCCTGCTGGGTGTCGGAAGGGGGTGGTGGGGCAGTGCAGGCCACCTTGTATGGCTCTGAAACAGTCACAGTCCACATTGAAGAGGAGGGTAACTTCAATTCTGGGTCGTACATACCTCCGGATATTTCACATATTGAATTGGTGTCGTAGAAATAGGGCACGCTGATGTACTGTCCCTCATGAGAAAGAACAGCAAAATCGGAACCACCATATCTTCCCTTTGGATATCTCTTAATCCAAGACCTGAAAAATTAGATCAACAAAAATTATTATTTATTTGTCTCGAGTCCTTGGAGTTCAGTGCATTGAGTATAGCCTACGAAATTTTTACTGCCTGTGGTTTGTCTGTAATCATAATTGAAATGTGCTCATGGTTTTTACTATTGAATGTATGGGCATAACAAAGGCTCCTCACAGGACGTTCGTGTCCATTGTGGTCCCATCAGTCCATCTCCAGACTCCTTCTTCCCCTTTGTCATTCAGTCCTATCCAGATCCTCTCGTAATTATGAGCTTTCATTGCTTCCTTGAGCCACTCCTGCCATAGAGGACGTAGCAATTTACTGCACATTACAGGAAACCCAGTCGAATTTTTCTAGTGTTCATATTATTAACACTACAATACCTTTTCTTCCATGGAGTTTATAACGACCAAATCTGCCATTCTTTTATGGCAATAATGGCGAGCCGAATCCCAGCTCCCTAAATTCCGCAAGTCCAGCAAGTAACAACTTGTGGAATTGATTCTCTTCAGCCAATAATCAGGGCAATTGTTTTGAGCGTCTGGAAAGAAAATAATACCAATAAGCTGATGTCTTCCGCGTTCTTCCCTTGACAAAGGTTGACAACAAGATTACCGGCTTCACAAATGTACCAGACACCAAACATGCACTCATCGTCAGATATGTCTCCAGGTTCGCCAAGTTTCATTGTTGCGCAGTCTTGGCTGAATATCTCGTACTCTGGTTGTTCCGGTGCCCAGTTTCTATAGGACATAATTATATTTTAATGTTACAATAACGATCTGAAGCAAATTATCATTCTTAGTCAAAGACTTATTCTCACGTGCTTCCGTTGTCAAACTCTGTCTCATCATCCCACAGCCAGGTTCCATTGTTGTCTCTGGTCAAGCCTACCCACCATGAATTTGTCAATGAAATTCCATGCGCAGTTGAAAAGATCCATTCCTGTTTAGTTCATAGCAATGGGTTTTGAATAAGGTATTCACGTGTCGTTTGAATTGTTACACAGTCCTTTACCTGTTCCTTTCTGGAATTAATGCTGAGAAGATGCCCACCATGTGCATGACAGTACTCAGTAGCCTCGTCCCAAGTTAAGTGATCCTCTTTGAACTTATAACATGACGTCTCACCAGGTGGAGATATCCATTCCCTGATGGGGCATTGCGCACATAAAGTACCTATAGACAAAATAATAATTTGTGCTTGGACCTACTACGCCACATAGAATGAAATCGACATTTTAGCAACATTGCTTCAGAAAGCACGATGAACATAACATATGTGTATTTGGCAAGTGCATGACCCAGTAAAACGCGAAAATTGAACCGAATTAGAGAGTTAAGTGTAAATAGACAAAACGCATGCTCCATACTTACAGCGAATTACGATGAAAACAATGGCAAGAAAGCACGGCCATCGCCATGATTCCAGCATGACACACCCTCTACAAAATAATGCACGCAATACACAGTAAGGATTTAGCAATTTTTGCAGCTGAACTTTCCTATATCAAAGAGGCGAGTCTGTGACCGCATAAGATTATGTGAGTGAAAATGTGAGTCAAAATGAGTCATATTAGTGGTTTTCCTCAAAGGAAATGCTCCAATAAGCAATGAGAATAAATGATAACTTATATGACTTACCCAAATTAGATCAAGATTGTATTATTCCAGTCATAGTTATTTAATAAGGAGGTTTTTATTTGTTAATATGGGCCAATAAAAATTTCCCGATAGAATATTCTAAGTTATACAGTACATGTTCCCATCAGCTTTACCTATACTTGGCCAATTCGTCATGATATGATTGAATCAAGAAGAGCATTTTGTTTCAAGACTTTAATATTATTTTTAGTGAGACGATCATGCCATAAAGGCAGTTATTTATTATGTTGAAAATGTTGAAAATATAGACGAGATATTTTCCCACAGAATTTATTGCTTTAGCCATGCATACATATTGTTTCATAGTAATATACATCACTATATTCATAGTGGAGTTTATCTTCACGTGTCTAATTCGAGGTCGGTCATTGACACTTGAAAGCAGGAATAAGGGACCATTTTTGATCAAAGTTGCAAAATGAGTAGGCCCGGGGAATGCCAGTTATACTCTGGTAAGGTTCGATGCACCTGTACCAGGCATAACTTCCATAAAGGTGAAGGTTGTGGTGACACTGGACTTCTGTATCATCTGGAGTGAAGCAGGTCACTATTTGGTTCTCAGACACTGCTGGAGCTCCACAGGCGATCGTGTAGGGTGCTATGGGTAAAGAAGTGCAAATGATTATTTTGTTTTAGGGCACAAACGACATCGGAAAGTGGTTACCCAAGATGTTCCAGTATGTCATTAAATGAGAGAGAATGGAAATTGTTTCAGCTAAGTCAATCCCGGAACTTTTGAAAAGCAGGAATCTATATCAAAGCGGACACTTTGCCTCTATTTAATTCGCAGATGAAACCTAATTCCACATCACCAGACATGGAGTAATAATACGTATCACTGTCAGAAATAGAGGCAAATTCAGCGTTTCCATCACTCCGACCTTTTGGGCTCCCTTCTTTCCACGGCCTGAAAGGAATCGAATATTGTTAGTTAATCGTAATATTATCACCGACTTATTTTTCTAACAATATGCTCGTTTCAAGACTCGTTCCATCTGTCCACCTCCAAACTTCCTCTTCGTTGCTCATGAGACCAATCCAGACTTTCTGGTGCTTGAACTGTTTCGTTGCCTCACTCAGCCATTCCTGTACAATAATGCGGAGAATGTCATTTATTATGATGGGGGTGGAAAGGGCTCAGAAAATAAATGCTACTTTACCTTTTCTACTAAGGAATTAATTACTACCAAATCACTTCCCATGTCTTGACAATATTCACTTGCCTCCTTCCATGGCGAACCATAGTTTGATTTAAGTAAATAACATCTGGATGAATCATCTCTCCGCTTCAGCCAAAATTCAGGACAAGCAGACCCACTTCTGATTTCTTCAAAGGTGAAACAAATCCTGACATGTTAACAGCAGAGGGCAAAAGTGACTGTAAGATTTACCTGCTTCACATACAGCATTCCTATCATATAAATTGCAGCCTGAATCAGAAATCTCTTGAGAATTGCTGTCGAAAGTTGCACAGTGTAATCTTTCGGTGTCATTATCAAGCACTTCCTTGAAATCTGTGTAGACTGCCCATACATTTCAACGCAACAATCAATAGCTCACGTTTTTTTTTTTTNTTTTTTTTGGGGGGGGGGGGTGTCTTACCAGTCTAATTTAACGATGGTGCCATCGACCCATGACCACGTCCCGTTTTCACTCGTCGACAATCCTACCCACCACTGATTTGCAAAGGCACTTGCCTCTGTCAGCGGAGCAATCCAATCCTATTAAATTATAGAAATATCTTCCATCCGCAGTATTATTATACATTATATTCCTGATTTCTTACCCATTCTTCATCATAATCTATAATCAGGAGATGTCCGCCTTGTGATTGACAGTAATCACGAGCATCGTACCAACTCATTTTTTCCCCAACCAGCTTGTAGCATGACACATCATCTGGCGGAGATATCCACTCTGCAGGACACTGAAAACCTAAAAGAAAATATGGAAATAAAAATTGCGAAAGTGACTCCAATCATATAGTGTCGCCATCATCTTTCATGATGACGCTTTTCCTGTAATGAGTAATTAGTAGTACAGGAATCGAAATCGTACCGTCCACTGCTGTCCAGACGAGGAGCGATGCAAAAAGATGTAGCACTGAAACCATGGCGTCCTTGACTGAATCTAGATTGATAATAATTTTATTCTATGAAATCAGTGCTCTACAGAGGATGTTTGACGCAGGACGTGACGCTTCTGTATACCGCAACAAGTCACAGAGCACTTTGCCGATTAGTGTTTTGATCTTAATAATAACTGCAACGGGCGGAAGAATTTCTCACGTGGAGAGAACTTGTATACATGATATCTCCATAATGGCTAATCAAAACAGATATTGCAATAATTAGAAATCCACGTATTTATTTTGCGTTTTCCATTAGACAAGAAAGTGTCAAGAGCTCATGTTATACACGATGGGCAATTTGTATCAGGCTGTAATTCGCGACTAATTTTACAAATATATTTTCTCTCATTAAGACAGTCTGTGTTGCTCCAGTATACTTCATATAATATACTGATAGATGATTCCAATACATTTATTCCTTCACTCCGCTAGCGACATTTTCCGGAGCGGCAGAAGAAGGAATCTTGCTCGCCCTGCTTGCACTATCCTTATCTTCGATTCCTTCTTCTGCCGTTCCGGAAAATGTCGCTAGCAGTATGCATCGATTAATGTCCAACACTATGTACATGTGCAGTAAAAATGCAGGTACAGTAGACAATAATGGAATTTGACCTTGAAGAGCTTTATCGCATCAGCGTTTGATAAAGATGATCAATCGACGAGGTAAACAGGGAGTGAGGTATAGGGTAGATTGTAAGGCGCGTTTCCTTTGAGGCGTAGCCTGCAGAGAAGGAATAAGGATACGGACATACTTGGACATACTGGATTGCGAATCAGGGAGAAATGAGACAGAAGAGGCGTACGATCTGTTGGTATAAAATTTTATTGAATTTTACAGAACGGTCGTAAACACACAGTATTCCATGGAAATAGCAATCCCTGCAATCCCCAGAAACCCTGGAAGGTTTCTCCATGCACCCCGTCATCTAATTCATTCATATCAAGAATGATGTACGTTAGCAGTAGCCTACACATGAAGTAAACGCAATATATTATATGTTACACAACATATTGAAGACAATGATACTGATCAGGGTTCTCAGCTACGTATGCAGAAACAGCAAAAGAGGTTGGTAGTTTTGATGACCGGTGATCGGGGCTCATCTTCTTGCAGGTGTGGAGCCGAAGGGCTGAAGTCCTCTTGATCGAGGGTGCCTGCGACTGGCGCCTTGGCTGCCTGATTATGGCCGTTGTGATTGGCAGTCCGGCTTGGCGCCAAACTGGGCTGCCGAGTGTAAGGCAAATCTCCCCCGACTGCTTCAGTCGTGATGACAGCACTGGCATGATTATTATCCACAAACGGTGCGGTTGATGAATCGGCGGTGATTGGCGAGCTCGCGATCCTCCGACCTCTCTCGTTGCCGCCATCCTCGGCCATGCCTCCTGGTTGGAATGATGCGACACATCCTTCCCTCATGGCGTCAGAAACGTGGTGGGCAGTTCTGCGACGACGACCCTTCCGTGAACGCTTCTCCTTATTACCAGATCTGCTAACGTTGACAGGTTGCAGAGAGCGTCTCATCTTGCCAGAGAGCATCTCGTGACTAGTTATAATAAATAGGTAGAGACGCCTTTATATACTATAGGCTGAGAAAATTACTGAGTCGAGGATGCCACCAGCACCCGACACCCTTATATAGGCTAGAGTGCATATTGCTGCCTCGCCGCGTCGGAGTGAAAACTCTAGCCGTTTGCGAGGATAGGGGGCATGTAGCTGCCTCGCAGCGCCTGACGAGTGAGCATCACCCAACTGATAAACCTGCGCCTGCATTCAGCTCTGGGGATATGCTCTCTGCTGGCCAACGGGCACTCCCCCGAGTTAGTCCTCGAGTCGAATCTGATCGGATTGAAGCGAGGCAGTCAAGGAGCGAAGGCAGGCAGCAATAAGGGACACGAAGCATGTGGGCTGTATGCCTGTATCTTTATCAGTGCGGTTGTCAGATAATCATTGAAGGGAAGTTCTGCCCCGAGAATAACAGACTGGTCGCCAGCTATTAGGGCAGAATGAAAGGCTCTCTGCAAGTTGGCTACGTTATCACTTATCAGGTCCGGAGAAGCGGTGCAGTTCAGGCAAGGTTAGTCGCAGGACTGCATTGCGCATGTTTCTGACACCACCAGTGGCGGATGGCTCCCTATCTTCCAACCTACACACGCATAGGTGGGGCCGAGTGTGACTGCAACGAGACAAATCGGAGCACGTCGCGTCTCCCAATCCCCGCCGATTCAACAGTAACACTGACTCAGTGAACAGCATAGCAGTGCTGCAGTCACGACTGAAGTAGTCGGCGGAGATTCGCCTTACACTCGGTAGCCGAGATTGTCCCCAAGTCGGACAGCTAATCACAACGGCCATAATCAGGCAGCCAAGGCGCCAGTCGCAGGCACCCCCCACCTCGATCAACCAACCTCAACCCCCCTCGGTCACCCCAGACCTCGATCACCACATCTATTCGAAGCAAGCAAAAGAGGCCTTCGACAACAAGCCCTTCTGCTCCACACCTGCTAAAAGATGAGCCCCAATCACTGCCAGTCATCAAAACGAACCTGTTTTGCTGTTTCTGCATACGCAGCGGAGACCCTTATCTGTACATCATTGTCTTCAAAACATTTTTAAAATGTATACTTAGTTAACTTCCTCTTGATTCTAACGTAAATTATTATTCTTGATATGAAGATCACTTGGTGCGTGCATGACTCTGTCAATGTTTCCCGGATTTATTTAAAGTTGAGTTCGCTATTTACATTAAACTCTGTAAGATGCTCTAAAATGTGGATTTATTATTTTATGCGCTTATTTGAGGTGAAAGACTTGCGATTATTCACATAAACCAACCAACTGAGGATTAAGATATTGGGGACAATTGGGGACAATCTCGGCCGCCGAGTGTAAGGCGAATCTCCGCCGACTACTTCAGTCGTGACTGCAGCACTGCTATGCTGTTCACTGAGTCAGTGTTACGGTGGAATCGGCGGTGGTTGGGAGACGCGGCGGGCGTGCTCCGATTTGTCTCGTTGCAGTCACACTCGGCCCCACCTATGCGTGTGTAGGTTGGAAGATAGGGAGCCATCCGCCACTGGTGGTGTCAGAAACATGCGCTATGCAGTCCTGCGACTAACCTTGCCTGAACTGCACCGCTTCTCCGGACCTGATAAGTGATAACGTAGCCAACTTGCAGAGAGCCTTTCATTCGGGCCTAATAGCTGGCGACCAGTCTGTTATTCTCGGGGCAGAACTTCCCTTCGATTATTATCTGACAACCGCACTGATAAAGATACAGGCATACAGGCCACATGCTTCGTGTCCCTTATTATGCTGCCTGCCTTCGCTCCTTGACTGCCTCGCTTCAATCCGATCAGATTCAACTCGAGGACGGACTCGGGGGAGTGCCCGTTGGACAGCAGAGAGCATATCGCCAGAGCTGAAGGCAGGGGCAGGTTTATCAGTTGGGTGATGCTCACTCGTCAGGCGCTGCGAGGCAGCTACATGCCCCCTATCCTCGCAAACGGCTAGAGTTTTCACTCCGACGCGACGAGGCAGCAATATGCACCCTAGCCTATATAAGGGTGTCGGGTGCTGGTGGCATACTCGACTCAGTAATTTTCTCAGCTTATAGTATATAAAGGCGTCTCTACCTATTTATTATAACTAGTCACGAGCTGCTCTCTGGCAGGATGAGACGCTCTCTGGTCTCTGCACCCTGTCAACGTTAGCAGATCCGGTAATAAGGAGAAGCGTTCACGGAAGGGTCGTCGTCGCAGAACTGCCCACCACGTTTCTGACGCCATGAGGGAAGGATGTGTCGCATCATTCCAACCAGGAGGCATGGTTGGGGCCGAGGATGGCGGCAACGAGAGAGGTCGGAGGATCGCGAGCTCGCCAATCACCGCCGATTCATCAACCGCACCGTTTGTGGATAATAATCATGCCAGTGCTGTCATCACGACTGAAGCAGTCGGTGGAGATTTGCCTTACACTCGGCAGCCCAGTTTGGCGCAAAGCCGGACTGCCAATCACAACGGCCATAATCAGACAGCCAAGGCGCCAGTCGCAAGCACCCTCGATCAAGAGGACTTCAACCCTTCGGCTCCACACCTGCAAGAAGATGAGCCCCGATCACCGGTCATCAAAACTACCAACCTCTTTTGCTGTTTCTGCATACGTAGCTGAGAACCCTGATCAGTATCATTGTCTTCAATATGTTGTGTAACATATATGTTGCGTTTACTTCATGTGTTGGCTACTGCTAACGTACATCATTCTTGATATGAATGAATTAGATGACGGGGTGCATGGAGAAACCTTCCAGGGTTTCTGGGGATTGCTGGGATTGCTATTTCCATGGAATACTGTATGTTTACGACCGTTCTGTAAAATTCTATAAATTTTTATACCAACAGATCGTACGCCGCTTCTGTCTCATTTCTCCCTGATTTCCAATCCAGTATGTCCAAGTATGTCCGTATCCTTATTCCTTCTCTGCAGGCTACGCCTCAAAGGAAACGTGCCTTACAATCTACCCTATACCTCACTCCCTGTTTACCTCGTCGATTGATCATCTTTATCAAACGCTGATGCGATAAAGCTCTTCAAGGTCAAATTCCATTATTGTGTACTGTGAACCAACCAGGCTGTTCATCTCCGAGTCCGCAGGTAGTACGTCGCCTACAAGTATAATACGGAGGAGTCCGCGTCAGACACGTGTGAATTGCAGCCATCGGATCGTCCTTACAACAACTCAACCTGCATTTCCAGGCTTCATTCCTACTGATGAGAGAGAAGTATTTTTGCATTGTACCAGGCATTTGCACTCTTTCGTTCATGCAGATTACAGTGTACATGCACTCTGACTACATCAGTCTACTTAATGCTAATATTTCATGCCACAAAATATCCTGTCTTCTCTTCAAGTTACTGTAACGACAAGTCGACAGCAATGAGTAACGCTGTCGGTATAACAGCGAGTTTGGGTGAGAGACGGGATACCTCCCTTCTCGGTGGTTGGTTTCGAATAATTAGTGCAACCTTTCTACCACAATAAACTCAGCAATTGTTCCATAAATTTTATAGCATCAGCACTGTCTTACATATAGGTTTTCATGGAAACACAGCAAACTCCAGAAACACTATGGCAGGTTTCTTCCATGCACCCCGTGATCTTCATACCAAGAATGATGTGGGTTCGCATAAACATGCAAAAGTAAACACAGTATGTCATCCAAGATATTGAAGACCAATTGAAGACAATGATGCAGATCAGGGCACTCAACTGCGTATACAGAAAGTCAGAAACAGGAAAACAGGTTCATTTTGATGACCGGTGATCGCGACTCGTCTTCTACAGCAAGTGTGGAGCAGAAGGCTTCTTTTTCTCCCTTCGAATAGACTTAGAGCCTGTGATGGAAGTGATGGGTGCTGCCTGCGATTGGCGTCTTGGCTGTCTGATTATTAATTATTATTATTATGGCTGAAGTTGTGATTAGAAGTCCGCCTGGGAGAGAAACTAGGCTGGCGAACTTGAGGTGAATCTTCCTCTATACCCTCTCATTCCTGACAACTGCACAGCTATGCTGTATACGGTTGAATCGGCGATGATTGGCGAACTCGGGATAGAAATATTATTATTCCCATTAATATTTTTATCAACTATACAGGCACAAATCCGTGGTGTCTTGCCTGATTATAAACACAAGTGCAATATACGAAGACATGATTGTGTTCCATGGTAACGCATTTCATGCCTTATTAATTTTGTATGTGCTGAATGATATTGTACCGAATAAGTGCAATCAAATCATACTCAAGTACCGCAGACTATGAAACAAAACAAAACAAACTGAACTACCGGTAATCATTCGTTTACTTATCTGCATCACCGGTGGCCACTGGTTTCGTCTCACTTCTACCTATTCCAACTGGAAAGGGTCAGACGGAAGCGATGTTGACTATATACCTGAGAGTTGAACTTTTGCACTGCGAAGATTGCACAGAAACGCTTGACACCGGGGAATGGTTTCATACTAACTGCAACTATGCAAGCATCTCTATATGCAAAAAATATACTCTCTTCAAGGTGAGAAACTGGGAAAAAGTTATGGAGATTATCTTTAAGCATCCGTTGCAGATCAGATCTTGCGAAATCAGTGTTCTGATAATAATAATTGACACTTCAGCATTTCCACAACTTAATATAGCTACAAAGAAATTTCCTGTACACTATTAACATTACAGAGGACAATCCTTGTCCCTCTGGATGGATCAGCAATGACGCCAGATGTTACAACTTCTCTCGAGATAAACTGCAACGGCTGATGCGGGCTCATCAGTAATGTGGCAATTTAGACGAACGAGCTGTTCTGGTTACAATGGTTGATGAAACGGAATATAACTTCGTAAAGCGTTAGTATATCAACAAAAGAAATATCTCACAAGCTTGTGTAATTTATATATTATAAAAACATAACTTTGTTCCAGATTTGATGACGCCAGCAGTGTGGATCGGAGTGATCGGACTAAATCAGCTGTCTAAGACTGGAAAGTTCGTTTGGAGCGATCGACGTCAGGTGACCTTTACCCAGTGGGATGGGGGCCAACCAGACAACTATATCGTGACTCAGGCGAAAATTGTGTGGAAATGTACGCGGTATGACAAATAATCATTTGCATCCCGAGGAAACTAATTGCTCTTTTGTAAATAGTGTAGTTGAATTGGAAAGTTTGTATATTTCCAAAACGGAAAGTTATCTTAACAGTCATAACCAGGTGGTTATGACTGTTAAGATAACTTTCCGTTTTGGAAATATACAAACTTTCCAATTCAACTACACTACTATTTACAAAAGAGCAATTAGTTTCCTCGGGATGCAAATGATTATAATTATATAATTATTATAATTATATAATTATATAACTATATAATTATTCCAAGCCTCTCTCTTGCAAAATTCGGATATCGGAATGATCGGGAGATTTGATAGATATCGAAAACAGTTGCTCACGTTTCACAACACTCCAAATTAATTATTGCGCACATTACAGTCTCTTGCATCGCAATCCACTATATCTTATGGATTGAATTATTCACAATATCCATTCAGCAATCTGTGGCCACGCCACAGCTGTGGCCAGAGATTCCGAAATTTATATTGTGAATAATTCAATTCATAAGACATAGTGGGTTGCGACACAGAAACAGAAATTGGCATATCGTACTACAGTAGTATAGGCCAATTTTGATATTTCAGGTGCTGCACCTCTCAGGCACGTGTCCATCCTTGCAATGGCGCAATTTCCGACCACAATTTATGCCAGTTATCGCGTTCCAGGTACCTTTCAGGCGTAGGTTTCCAGGTACCTGAAATTATATGTACTGTAATTATTTTGCAGTGCGACGTGGATTTCATAATAGTTGGGGCACAGAAAGGTTTAGTATGAGAACCAACATGGGGGCGATTGCACGCGTGTTTGTGGGGCTAGTCCTGATCAACCTTATTGGTTTGGGGGGAATGAAGAGCAGTGTGGTCCTGAGGGAAGAGCATCGGGAAGAGGAGGAGGCAGTGGCTCTCCTGGTGAGGGAGATCCTGGGAAG
>JYFJ02008677.1:0-11743 GCA_000934665.2 Catajapyx aquilonaris | reverse complement strand
CTGTTCATGAACGAAGCCGATCCCAGGTGGCAGGGCAGGCAGCAAATATTTTCATCATCGCCATCCACGATCGCCATCCACGATCCTTGGTATCATCAGGGATTAGTAAGGTATCTTACTAGACCTTTCTAATCCCTGGTATCATCCCGGATCCCTGCACCTCGCGGGTCCAACAGTTTCAGCATTTCTTGCATCTTTTTCTTCTTTCTTCCTCGGCCTCTCTCAATTCATCCTTCGTCCTACTCTTGCCCTGCTCAGCTCGTTCGTTACTTCATCCTTTGGCCATTGCGTGCCTTATTATTCCTCCTCTTGTGGCTTGCTCTTATTGTCCTGTTGCCTTGCTGGCCTTTTCACCTGAACATGGGCGATGAGCAACCTGTCGGAGCAGTGGATGCGCAAGTGGATGAGGATGTGGTAAGTTGTTGCCGAAGGTAGAAGCTTATTCGGATCAGCCAACTCTACAGATATTACTACTAATAATATGAGGAACCAGGAAAAGTAAATTATTCACATTTGCAGACTTTCCCTTCCCGCATGCCCCCTGATGTATCGTGTCATGGGGGTGGGGCTTGTGTTACTCCCATGACCCTGCCGGCGGTAGCTTCGTCTACTGGTAGGGCCACCCAAGTCGGACAGGTCCTTGGGATAGGAGACGGAGAGATACCGGCCTTTTTACCTTTTCGTTTCTCTCTCCATCTGTCCCAACTTTGTCTCTTCTTATAGCCAGAGAGCCATGGTTGCTTTGGCTTCTTTCTAATAAACGAAACCAACTTGGCCATAAATTATCTAGTTTAGTCACCCTTAAAAATGATGACAATGGAGGAGGATCTGACAAAAAGTGCTGCAAGCCATTCAGTACAAGCTCCTCATTCTACAGGCCAAAGTGTATTTACTATTGTATAAATTCAAGAATGTTTTATGGAATTTTTTTCCAGATTGCCAAATATTGGCCACAAACCTTTCCCACCACAGTTGTCAGCTATGCTCCTCAGCTTCTTGACGGACATGAGGGCTACATGGCCACATTGAACGTCGCCATGAATGATCCAGATGATATGAGAAAATGGCGGGAGGAATTTGATGCCAAGAACAAAACTTCACATTCTGTGAGTTTTCAATATAGTGATTACTCACATATGTACAGTACTGTACGTAAGTATACACTGCACATATGAACTATTCATCTTACCTGGTTTTCGTACTGAACAATGCCAGTGACCTTAAGATTCCACCAGACTAAATGTGCCCCAAATAATGACATTATCCATGCACATTGTTACCAATTCTGAAAAATGGCAACAAAGGATAATATAGCTGGAATATTGCTTGACCTTCCTAATAGTGGGCCAATTCTAAGAATAAATAGCAGGCATTTTTTGAGGTTCTCCTTGCAATGAGTAGCTTGTGTAAAGCCCACTACAGGTCCAGTTTAACTGCGAGAGCAGGGTTTCTCAACCTGTTTACCCTTGCAGAACCCTTGAAATAATTTTCGTGTCTTAGGGAACCCCTACATAAAAATTTGTTAAATATCATTTATTATTAATGCCTCAAAAATACATTTACAACTCTGACACAAAAGTTTGCTGCCCCCTGCAGATTTCACAGATAGGGTGATGAAAAATACTCGGTGAGATAATGGCACATTTTCTTTGGTGGCTTGCTTCAAAAGTGTCAGGCCCCCCGATGGTATCTCCGCCTTATCGTGGTGGTGGGGTTTGCGTTTCTCCCATGACCCCAAGAGCTATGCCGGCGGCAGCTTCGTCTACTGGTATAATTATAGGGCCACCCAAGCCGGACAGGTCTTTGGGATAGGAGACAGTCTTTCCTCTCTTCTTTTTCCTCTTCGTTTCTCTCTCCATCTTTCCCACCTTTGCTTCTTCTACAGCCAGATAGCCACAGTTGCTTTGGCTTCTTTCTAATAAACCAAACCAAACCAAAAGTGTCAGGAACCGCCCGGGGCATGTCGAAAAAATTGTCCAGGTCAATTCAAAACTGCGTTATGTCCCATTTAGCAGAAATGACTTATGCTTCAGTGCAGGAAGGCAAGAGCTTGAGTTCTATTTACGCTGGACCAGTTTGATGCTTCTTCTGAGTAGGCGTCACGAATGGTTTGCAAGAAATGAGGATTCATTACAAGAACTAACTCCATCACCAGTGTTAAGTGCATTTTTGAAATTGTACCAGAGCTTATTGATCTGACAAAGGCCTGTGGATGTTGATGTTGGCTTTCCACCTTCTTGACCACTCATAGTTCATCTCTGCTGCTGTCATGTGCCTGTTTCCTAGGATAACCATATGCATACTGCGACTGTCTGCAGCTGAGGTCAGGCTAGGGCGCCCAGATTGGGGTTTCGGGGCAATGAAATCCGCCTTTTTGTATCGCTGTACCGTGAACCAGTACAGGTGTAGTCGTGTAGATGCCTGGCTATGGCATGTAGTGTTCCTTTTCTGTGGTCCTCAGGGCTTGAGACACTTCCTTCCCACGTCCCATTTTGAAGACTCAGTCTTCTAGTGACTATAGGGGCCCCTTTACGTCATATCCAGCCACTGGATTGTGATTCACTTGTCCCGCACTATTTCTCGTGGAACCTGGTTGAGAAACCCTATGCTGGAGATATGAAATTTAATATCCCTGGTTATAACAAGGACATTATAGCGATGATCGTGGGGCATGCTCAACACTGACCATCGCATTTATTAAGTCTATGCAAAAGTTCGTGCAGTTTTTTGGGAAAATAAAAAAATCTGGAAAACTTGTTTGCAAAACATTCATTAATAAAAATATTGGCCATCACTTTCAAGAACTCCTTGTCAACATTGGGGCAGCAGATGAATGCCCTTGTGGTAAAAGTTTCTGGGCTTTGTCACAAAGAAGTCAACAACTCATTTCTTGATATAGTGAGATTGGCGAAGTGGAGCACTTGGAGAAGGTTTGCGGAGCACAGTTTGGGAACCTCTGCTCTAGAGCAATGGTTCTCAACCTTTTTTGGGTCGTGACCCCCTTTAATGATAATCAAGTAACCTGCCCCGCCTCACATTAGTAGAAGATTAATGTAGTGTAGACATATTAAAACATTAAAATACATACGTGGTGAAATTTCCTATAAAATCTCTTGCAAGTAAAAATTACCACTCCCTCGGAAAAGGCTTTGCAGCACAGGTTGGGAACCACTGCTCAAGAGTCTATAATATTATTTGATGTCCTTGATTCTGTAAACTAAAGCAAAAAAACACAGATATATTGGTTCTGAATTGAATCTGCCATGTACAACTTTTATTTAATGAATAAACATGCTGATTGGTCCATCCCATGGATCCACATGGATTTGCACCACTCTCCCAAAAAAATAAACCTGCTAATTGGCCCACTCCATCCTTTCTCCCTCCAACCCTTTTTAATGTCTTCTTTTAATGCACTTTCTTACAACATTCATTCTAAACGCCCTGAATTTTCAAACTCCTTCATGCAAAGGACACCAGCATGCGGTGTATCTGTCATTTCAGTGTGTACTGAAAATAATGAATAGCCATTCAAATCTAAGGAAAGTTTATTCATGACATTATTGACCCCCATTTTATTCACCTTTGCAGATCCAAACATCTAAAAAGGGAAAAAAGGTTGTACAAACGCAATTTCTGACTTGCCATCGCAACATTAGAACAGACATCCCACGCAATGTGAAACTGTCATCAAAAAACACTAAGTGTCCTGCAAGGATGACATTAAAACTGGCTAGAAAACACCCCTTCAGAGACCATTGCATCTGTGAGATAAAATTGGAAACTATGCATAACCATCCCATTCATTCTGCAGAGGCCCTGCAGTTCCGGAAGCCTGGGAAGGAACTTAGTTCTTCTTTCGTAAAATTATTCCAAGCAGGGCACACTCCAGCATCAGCTCTGGCTTTTCACAAATTGCAAGTGATAATTAGGAACCCAGAAACATGCGACATCCTCTTGATGGACAAGACAACAGTACCTGACTATCCATGGGTGGCGAGGCTACATAAAAAGACATTCCAAGCGGAATACACTGCTGGTAGTGACGCCCTAAGTGCAATCAAATGCCTTGGTGGAGATTCTGTCAGAACCAAACACCTCAGTGGTGATAAGGTCAGTGAGTACTTGACAGTCTATATGCATACTCTGTGTTGCATTATGTTTAGAACCTTATTTTTTTAAAAATTGAACCATGGAATGGAAAACTCACATGTAATGGAAAGTACAGGTCATAACAGTCAGTAACAGCTTAGCTCACAAAGCAAGAGATAATGCACTCATATCCGGCTGGCATCCCTATCGCTTTCTTGCAAGATGTGGGTACCTCTGGCTGCATTGTGGGAGGCCTATGTTTCGAACCAACTTCCGAGGGTGCTGCACAGAATACTGTATAAGGAAGAGCACTGCACTATGTGTACCCTCTTTACCCCCAGCACTGCCTTGATCCAAAGAAAATAATAGAAAATCAAGGATATTTACAGCCCAAGTTAGCTTAGCATGAGGTAAATTGAAAAGAAAAAAATATATATACAAGTACCGGTACTGTAATACCTCACAGTATAATGCCAGTATAAAACAAGGTCGACCAGCATGCCGGTATAACCCAGGGGTGGCCGGCATGCCGCAATAACCGAGGTAGATTTCCGTAATTTTGATTCTTGTCATTTTTTAATGTAATGCTTCTGATGCCGTACTGAAATTATGTTACAATGAAAATGGGCAAGTTAACTTTTTACGGTAGTTCGGTCTGTTGCTTTCATATCCACCAATAGGGAGGCAGAAAATCAGGCCAGGGTGGTGGCTGGAGAGTGGGGGCAGCGCCTCTGGCGGAGGCAGAAGAAGGACCCCGCCACTTTCCTGCCCCTCCCATTGGTGGAAACGGAAGGGAAGGTCTGTAGCTCCGACTGGTCTGTGGTACCGTCTCGTTCGTTTCGTATGCTACCGTCAGCTGGTGTGAACCCAGCTTAATGTAACTTATGTGAAAACCTCGCCTCATACCGGCATACCTCGCCCTATACCATCATGCCGGTATAGCCACCAGATAGTGCATTTCTAAAAACTGGTGGACCTCGGCTACACTGGCATGCCACTTTATATGAGGTAATACAGTAACATATACTGGTTCTTCAATTCCATGGTTTAAAATGCAACTACATGACACACACACCATTAATGACCATTTGTTTACAAGTCAAACTTTATTCCTTCAATGACTTAGTAATTTTTTCAGTGCATTTAATGATTATTAACCCTTAGCTACGTAGGTGGAGCCTGAGAGGCTCCAACCGCTATTTAAACGCATGTAACTTTTTAAGTGCATTTTTTTCCCCCTGTCCTTCCGTGACTTGTCACAAAAACCTTCCTAAGCATGAAGAGAAGAAAAAAAAATTTTTAGTTGCCATTCTTTGGCTGAAAAAAATTCATAAGGGGCAGGTGCCACCTTGGAGCCGCTCAAGCTGTTGTTTTCCCTATCTCCGTGGAGAGCATCTGAATAGGGAAAACGACTGTACCCTTTACGACGTAGGTGGGGCCTGAGCGGCTCCAGGTGCGACCTGTTCCTCTTTACGAGTTTTTTTCTGTCGGAATATGCTGACTCAGCCTGTGATTTTTACGTTATCGGAAGCCTAATTATCTGAACTGCATTTTCTGTGTGTGAAAAGTCCAATATAACAATTGAGCTGATAAGCATATATTTAAATATACAGTTGGAGCCGCTCAGGCTCCACCTACGTAGTTAAAGGTGTTTCGGCCACCTACGTAGTTAAGGGTTAAAGTCCAAACTACCAAGTTATACTGCCCATAAATTGAAGGGATTGCTATAAAACATAATCTACACTTTTGAGATTACTGAGAAAGAAGGTGGAATCCTGTAATGATTTCTTATGGGTATCAACATTTTCAAACTGAAGTTAATCAGATATACCATTATTTTGCACAACATTCAAATGTAGGCCTACCATTAAATCAGACTCATTTTCCTTATTCAGAAATGCTAATAAATTCAATGTCTCTTTTTTAGTAGGGAACTTTTTTTTATGAAAGCAATCCTTCAATTCAAGGCAAGAACATAATATACACATTGCTCCCAGAATTTCACATCCACATTGTATTATTACACATATGTGCAATGGATATAACTTTGCACTATTATCATTATTTTATTTCACAGTATGTAGTTGTCATTCAGACACCCCTCATGAAGAGAGTGACCACAATAAAAAGTAGCATTGAGGTGATGTATGTTGACTCAAGTGGAGGCATAGGCAAAAAAGGCACTCATGCTTTGCTATTTATTGTACCGACAATTGCTGGTGGTTTGCCAATAGGTGTTGCATTCACCAATTCTGAAGCAGAAGGAGTTCTACTTGAAGCATTTAAGCTGCTAAAAGTAAGTCACAGACTTGTCGTTTTACAAACTTACAAAGTACGTATTTCAGTAGGTAGATTACATATTTCACATATTTCAGGAGTTGCTGTCTCCAGATGCCTTTGGTGGCCATGAGGGTCCTACTGTAATCATCACAGATGATTGCACCACTCAGAGGAATGCCCTTGGGTGCACTTTTCCCAATTCAACTTTGCTTTTGTGCACTTATCGTGTCCTGCAAGTATGTAATACTTTTAAAACAATTATCGTTATTACAGGGAAGTACTGGTGTTGGACTTGGGGCACTACATGAAATGGTCTCATATACAGTAGTAGAAGATATTTGAATAGGTGTAGCAATTACTCTATATTATTATTATTATTATTATTATTATTATTATTATTATTATTATTATTAACACGTCATGTTCATGTATACCATTTTTATCAGGAACTTTGGAGATGGCTGTGGAATAGCCGCAACGGAATCGCAATAGATGATCGTCCCCATCTAATGGATTTGTTCAAAGCCATGCTTCATGCCAGAGGAGTACAAGAGCTTGACTATGCATATAAAATGCTGCAGCAAGATGAAATTGTGCTCAAGTACCAGCAATACCAAACTCATGTGGACAGCCTGTACTCCAGGCGACAGGAATGGGCAGTGCCCTACAGGGGTGAGCTCCAGACAAGAGGAATTAATACCGACAACTTCGTGGAGGCTGCAGTGAGAATAAGTAAGGATGTTATTCTGCAGAGGACGAGGTCATATTCAATTGTGCAGGTAACCAACTGGACACTTATTCATGTCCATGAGAAACTTAATTTATTTTTGAGGTGACATTTGCTTTCAATTCCTAAATCACAGCTGACAGATTTCATTATGAAGAACATGGAGATGTATTACGAACAGCGACTGTTAAATGCAGCTCACAATTGGCTTCATCCCAGCCTGCTAAGTAAATTTGCTTCATTGCAGTCCTCCGTCACTGCAGAGCAAGTGGAAAAGGTTTGATTGCAATAATACAGTATTGAAATAATTTTTTGTGTTTGTGAAACATGTGACTTATTGGTGTGCCATGTTGCCGTGAGACTTCTATAAGTTCACTAAGCATCAGTGTTTAAGCAAAAGACATGCAGCCTAGGTGTAGGGAGTTGCTCCATGATATGATACTGTATGATTGGATTGCTTTGACCTAAAATTGAGAATCAGATGAGTTTTCTGGACTTTTTTTGACAATCTCTTGAGCTACATTGCAGCTGATAATAACAACAACTTTCTGATTGATTCAGTTTAATGTGTAGTATTTATTTCAGCATGGCATTCCCTTCATAATAACAGATTATAAGGCACACATAAGTGAGCTATCTACTCCAAATCACTCTCAAGTCACCACTTTCTATTACTGACTACCTCAGTCCAGCAGGATAGGACCATTCATTATTATTTATTAATGCCTCCTTAAACAGATTAGCTCCACAACGTTCCTCATTGTGAACGAAGCAGAAGCCATGAACAAGTACTTCGTCGACACTTCCTTAGGTGTTTGCTCCTGCCCTATTGGATATTTAGGCATGGCTTGCAAACACCAATGGGCAGTTATCCATCACTTCAATGTTGCCATCGACAGGATCTCATCGCATGCTAATGTAGGGCAAAGGCAACGACTCTACTGGGTAGCCACTGGTCGAGAAGCACCATCTGGTTTCTTGAACCCTCTCCTTGCGAAGGTAAACCTTACCTACTCAGTTAAGACTGGATTTCTATAGGAGAGCTGAGACTGTTTGTTTGCAGTTAGGACTATGAATGATTCAAAATACATAGTCGCCCAACAGAATGTCACACGTCCGTCCACAGTCAAAAATGAGAGATATTCATGCCAATGAACGGAACATCCTTCAATGCATACATACTGAGACTGTTGCCTTTCAGAAGCAGCATATAACATGTTCATAGTAATTGTGTAAAATGAGCTGCATAATGTGATGTTATGGGTGGACAGAGCAGAAAAACCGCTCTAGTGAAAAATCCTACTCCATGGATATGTGATGTTCTGTACAGCAACTCTGCATATCTGGTATACAGGGTGTTCCAATCCTTGCTTTACCTGGCATTTGTATAATGACATTAACACGAATGGAGATATCACAACGAAATTTGAGCTGAACTAACCTTGTATGTGAGAAAGGAAATGGCATTACAACATGTGCTGGAAATGGCCACTATTTGTGTCCAGGCAGGCCTGAACGTGACACTCCATATTTTGGAAGGTCCTAGTAGCCAGCATGTCCTGAGGCACTGCCTGAATTTCTTGGATGATGTTTTTTCAAGGTGTTGATGGATTGTGGTTTGTTTCCCCACATCACATGTTAGAATGGCCAAAATTAAGTCCTTTTTCAGCAACTGGATTATTTTGAAGGGACTTTGGCCACTGCATAGGCCCGACCTTACACCATCTGAGTATTTTTTATAGGGCACTCGGCATGTATACCGAAACAAACCACTATCCATCAATGCCTTGAGAGTAAACATCATCCAAGAAATTCAGGCAGTGCCACAGGACATGCTGGCTAGGACCTTCCAAAATATGGAGTGTCGTGTTCAGGCCTGCCTAGACACAAATGGTGGCCATTTCCAGCACATGTAGTAATGCCATTTATTTTCTCGCATTACATAAGGTTAGTTCAGTTAATATTTCGTTGCGATATCTTCATTCGAGTTAAAGTTATTTAATAAATGCTGGGGTAGTGGGACATCGTATAATTATATTCCTTGCCTAAGTCCAGTACCTACAGAGTCACTGGTTTCTAGAGAGTTGAGTAGTCTGGTACAGAGTGTGTGACTTTCAGCTTTCTTATCTAAGTTATTTCTTAGTGCTTTACTCATTTTAAAATTTATTTGCAAAATAATGTACCATGTCACTGAAAAAGATGGACACGATGTTGCATTTGGTTTCAATGCAAAAACATCTCCATCTTTTTGAACGATATAGTAATAATAATAATAATAATAATAATGGATACCCCGTGATAGGCCCCTTGGGCCTCTTAGGGGATCATCTTTTAATAGACAGACTTTAATCATTTGCCTGTAATGTGATGGATTTTGATAGTGGGAGGAAACGGGAGAACCCCGAGAAAACCCACGCGAACACGGAGAGAACCCATCGAAACTCTATCCACATAAGTATTCTCTGCCCGACCCGGGGATCGAACTCAGGACCTTAGAGGTGGAAGGCTGCGGCGCTAACCGCTCGGCCACCGTGTCGCCCTTGAACGATATAGTACTTGTGAACTTGCACTGGTCAGCTTTCATTTGAATAGCCCTTGTGCATTTGCAGCCATTGCAGCACTCTCAGTTAAAATTGGATGTAAACAAGGGCTGCCCTGCCATTGCAAATGCAGAATCTGAAGAAAGTGAAGATATTATGATGTGCGACTTGGACTGTGGTGTGGATTCACCAGTGAGTATATCTATATGCATTTTATATCTGACCCTTACTTTGCCCCCTATAGTTGCCTCACGTACACCACAAAATCTTTTTTTTTCTTTTTCTTCTTTTTCTTTTTTTTTTTTTTGTTCTATCACAGGGTGAAGTCCTTTTAGTCCTAACATTCATAATGAGCCAGCTAGCCAGGATTTTCTGTCCATGTCAGTTTTACTTCAGATTTTTTCCTGGAAATGTAATGACATCAAATTCCATTTTGACAGTGACAATCCCTTTCAGACAGTTCAGTTCACCTTCAGAAATAAAATCAACATTATATCTTGTGGCTAATGGAAGTTCTTGAGTAAACAAGCGAATGCGACAAAATCTTTAACTTGGATCATCTCAAAACTGGGTTTTTGGACTTAGCTGGTATCTCCTCTATACCAATGATATGTTACATATGGCATAAAAAAAGTGTGTCAGTGCTGAAAAAAATTGGCAGTTTCTTTTTACCTCATGTGACAACAACATGCAATCTTTCAGAACCCATCTGAAGAAGTCACTGCAGCCCTCTCCAGGATTGTGAATCGTTTGCAGCAAGGCTTCCAGGAAAATCCAGATTTATATGCCCCTGCAATACTTGTTCTCGATAGAGTAATGGAAAAGTTGCCACAACATGAAGCAACAATGATGTCTTCTATGCACACCTTTGGTAAGAATAATGATACACTATTGGAATTAACAATACACAAGATTTGAATTCACTATAACATCACAAGATAAAACCTTATACAGTGAAACCTGTGTATTGCGGAATTGCACTGTTTCCGTGTTGGGCAGGTTCTGCCAATATCCATCAAAAAATACATTGCATGTCCTATACATACGCCCGTTCCCACAAAAAAATCCGCAGTTGATAGGTTTCTGCTATACCCAGGGTCTGTAATGGGCAGCTTTCACTGTAGTATTAGACCATCTACAACAATGTGTTTTGCTCCACAATGCCCAGAATATCTCATTTTCTGAGCCATTTTATGTCTTTTAACTCCTTTATTACCTGGATTTTGGTGAATTGATTTTTGTAAATGCCAAAGACAGTAGCATTTTTGGAGTTCTAGATACACAATGGGCCACTTATGAACTCTTGTGAATAATAGCTACAGTTTCTCAAATTCCACAAGTGACTGTGGGTTGTGGTGAAAGGGGGGAAGTCCACTCACACATCTGCCTTTAACATTTTTAAATGAATGTACCATATTACCTCGCTCTTAAAGCAGCATGCCAGTATAAAACGTGGTCGACCAGCATGCCGGTATACCCGGGGGTGGCCGGCATGCCGCTATAACCGAGATAGGTTTCCACAATTTTGATCCTTGTTGAGTTTTTTGGAATGCATCTAGTACTGTACTAAAATAATGATGAAAAATGTGCGAGTACAGGGCTGTGAAATTATGCAAGTTCATCTTTTGCACAGGGTGTAGACTGTGACGAATCCCATATTAAGCCTGCTCTGAGAGGGGAACCCCCCTAAAAAGATTACTAAGGATCAAGGCAAATTCCTTCAGTCCGCAGTTTTGTTCAATAGTTTGCTGGTGGCAGATCTATCTGGCAATCAGAGGATCACTTTGTGTAGTAGTATCAATTTTTCAGAGAAGCCTCGTTACTCAGATAATAAAATCCAAACCAAATCTATGAAATATCCTGGTATAGGTATGCTTCCCTTGTAGCCTTGCACTTTCAATCAAAAATGTTGCCAGGTTTGAACCGGATTGAACTTTACGAACGATCTTATGGGATGTGGTCATGCAATAGAAGTGTCCTGAGCTAATCCACCCGGGGAGTTCACAAAATGTACTTGCTCTGATCTGAAAATATTGGGACACCCCCAAAAAATGGAGTGGTGGGGTTATACACAGGATGTGATAAAAAGTTTCCATTAAGATTA
>JYFJ02008676.1:0-11748 GCA_000934665.2 Catajapyx aquilonaris | reverse complement strand
GCGTAAGTCCGACGTCTCTCCGACCCCGGGAAGTGCGAAATCTTTTTCATCCTATATCCTCCTCCTCGGCGTGGGGCTTTATATATATTAGATTAGATACCTAGAGGAGGTACTCCCTATCCTTTTCCATTAGACAGGCTGAGGCAGCCGCCATCTTGTTGGAGGTCATATTGTTGTTCTAACAGTTGTCTAGCAACTGGGACAACAACCAATAATGACAACTGGGGCGACAATTAGTTCAATAATGTCAGGCGTCCGCCATCTTGTTGGAGGTCATATTGTTGCCTGCATTGTTGCCTGCCTCACATTTCAGGCCGAGTACCTCCTCTAGGTGTATATATAATATAGCAGAACTCTTTGGTCATAATCGAGTCACTCAACTGTTGACCTAAGGAGGATACCGTGGAAACTGAATGAATGAAATGTTTATTTATTAATAATGTAATGAAAATAAGGTAAAGCATATATTTATTTAAGCAGTTAGCGTACGTAATTACGCATAAAGTGTAGAGATGATATTTACACAAAATAATATTCTAAATAATGTGTGACTATTGTCACACATGGATTCAAGTTGCACGCATTGCTGCTCATAATGAATTATTCACTTATAATTTTATTTCGGGGTTCTATTACATCATTGGGTTTTTTGCGTAGGGGATCGGGCACTGCAGCACGTCGGGCCGGATACGTGTTCAAAATATGAAGGCTGTACTTGCAACGGGTTTTGAGATATGCTTGACAGAAAAACGTCCTCTGAACAACAACAACAACAACAACAACAACAACAACAACAACAACAACAAGGAAAATTTTCATTGTTGTTTTTGCACGAGGATCTTACTTATAGGGACTATCGTCCCTACAATATCTTCACTGCCATGGCCTCAGTATTTGTTGAATTCCACATTCAGGGTGTCCCACGCCAGTCTGGAACCGCCGTAGGTGAATGTTGTACAGTGGCCTACTGTAGGACTGTATTATTGGTTTCTACTGTTCCCAACTGTGCTCAACCTTTTCTGACTGTCAACAAAGTGCAAGTTGGCACAACTTGTTAGAAACCAACAGCACAATCCTACAATTACCTATGGTTCCATACTCGTGGGACACCATGTAGAAATCTCCCCTAGAAACATACACAGCAGGGTAGCATTGCAGTGTGGCCACGAAAGTGCACTAAATACGGATATTGGTCCTCGCTTTGTTGCCAAATATTCAGGGGGTTCGGACTTTTCCATGGATCACCGAAAGGTAAGACATGGGAGTGAGAAATTTCAGTGGTCTCGGTTCTCGGGAAGTGGCTTAAATAGGCGTGACATTATTATTATACGTACAGTACATCCACTGTCGTTATACTATAAGGATGGTCAAAGTCAAGTAATAAACCTACCAATCAATGGACTGATCTCACTGTCAGTTCAGTTCAGAAGGCTTTATTTATTTAATAGTTTGGGACAGCAGGCTGCCACGTACCTCAAGAATCATTAAGCGTCACAGCAGCTACCTCTTTTGTTGGGGCCATCAATCACCACCATCATTCAGGTACTGTGACAGGAACAATTGTGTCTTCTGCTGATGGAGGAAGATCAAATGAGGGGTGTGGGGGAAAAACATGATAACTGACAAAAGAGTAATTTTTCAGGAGAGCGAATTGAAGTTTGCGTTTTCTTAACAAATCATAGGGAATGCTGGTTGTGATCTAGTCCGTGTTGCCGTCTCATGCATGATACATGAACTTGGAGTATACCAAACTGTTTGTCATGTCTTATACATAGTTGCTACGTGTTTAGATAAAACATGACAAAAGTGTCAGTTATCATGTTTTCCCCCACACCCCTCAAATGACTCTGAAGCGATGAGGAAAGACTGCAAATTTTGTCTAATTTTTTGCTGCCCGAAGTTCTGTGGATATTGTTAACATTTTGTCAGGCAAAAAAGAGATTATGCAAAATTGCGGACTCCGGTAAAAGAAAAAAAAGCGAAGGCCCCGGAGGGATTCGAACCCTCGATCTCCTGTTTACTAGACAGGCGCTTTAACCAACTAAGCCACGGCGCCCTTGCTGAATTGATTGTTTTGCTTATGAATACTTACGAATATACCTGCTGAATACCCTTTTCATCTGGCCAGCCAATAAACAGGTGCACAAAATAAAAATTATAATATTCTGCACATCTCCAGATGTAAGGTAGCTTATACACAATGCTATATTATGTGAACATAAGGTGGGTTTGCATCAAAGCTCATTTTGCCAGTACACTGGCAACAAACAACATTTTAGCTTCACTGCATGTAAAGCTCTATAAGGGCGGTTACACCAGTGTTTCCAACTGTCAGTTTAGCTTGTTTTGTAGTTACCCCATTGAAGCTGTTCAGCTTTCTTTCTTATATATGGATTGAAAATGATTGACAACATTCACTTCGAAGTGGCACCAGTAATTGGCAAAGTAATTAATCCCAGTAAACTGCACTGTGAATTGAGTGGTTGGAAATTGAAGTAAATATTATGTGATTGACAGTTGGCAATTGAATTTTAAATTTTACCCTAGTGATTTGTCAGTTATACTGACAATTACAATGGCAGCAATAATTAATGGGATAGACTTTTCGAGCTGTAAGAAATCTAAATGTTTCCATGTCTACGAGAAGAAGGTGGTCAAGGTCCCTTTGTGACACCTCACCTGACATTGAGAACTGGGAAAGTGACCTCCTATCCAGCATATGATAAGCCGCACATTTCCATATTTGTGCAATGCATAAAGTTTCGACGCAGAAACGCACTCAACACCCACATGGGTATAGGCCATTATACCTACTTATTACTCTTTCATGAGACAACAATGCCCTATAGGACGCGACGGGCCCATTTCCTTAGCGCCATCTAAGAGCTTGTGTACTGTAGAGGGAAGGATTAACCAGAGAAATGACCATTCCTAGGGATTTACTTGTAAAAGGGGCATTACTAACAGTATTTATATTTCAAGTTAAATCACAAGAGATATTTTTCATAACTCTTGTACTTATTATCATATAATTATGATTTCAGCGTAAAGAGTGGGCTGTAAATGTTCATATTCTTTAAAAAAATATTGCTTCTATTGCCGTATGAAAAAGTGAAATTCATTGTTACTTATGATTATGAATATATTGACATCTGAAAAATCCTTATTTAGAAACTTCAATTTTGTGATGCTAACAATATTGAGGAGAATCTCTAAGGGGCGGTTGCATGAACCCGCCCCTGTGTACCTTCAGGCCCTTAGATATTTTTAAAAAATAACGTGCATACTATTGTAAATGAAAAATGTTCAAGCTCGCGTTTGAAAGAACTACATCGACAATTGTCGAAATATTGCGAATATGCAATTTTTTCTTCTTCCAATTTTACGAGGGCACTGAAAGCTTGACATCCAAAATAATGCTGGATTTTTTGATCCACTATTTATTTCACTGTGATTACTGCGACTGAAGCAATTACCTGGTTTATATACCAATGCCTTCAGATTTTAAGGACTGCATTTTTATTGTTATTATTGAAAGTTTGACATACAGAATGATCATAATCATATTATTGTGAGTTGACTGATTTTGAAATAGGAAGATTTCGAAGGTTGCATATTGCATTAGGTTTTATTTTATAAATTTTTTTCAAGCATTTCTCTAGCAAGCTGTAGTTTGTTTATGCTATATGTAAATGTGACTTGACTATCTGGACTAAGACGAGGCAGTATTAGACAATGTCTAACAGCGATTTGCCAATATTACGTAACTTATTTATTTCGGATCAGATGTTATATGGTACACAATCAGTAACACTTCACATATTTGACTGGCGATGCAAACTTTGCAGACATTGTGTGAATGGCGCGATGCCATAATATATTAAAGGTGACTGGCCATGGTTTCTTCTCATTCCTCCCACCACCCCTTCTCCCCATTTGGTTTCATTTGTAAGATATCTGGACAGATGGAAGGGCCAAAATTCCCTCTTATAGACAGATGTTTTTTTTTTTTTTTGAAAAAACGAAATCGTCGCATAAAAATAGAAGTGTCATGCCAGGATTTGGGGAATTTCCTCAGCTCTGAAACTGTGGGCATATTTTCCTAATGCACTGAATGTTTCCAACTACACCACACATTGTACACGGCTCTCGTACCGGTATTGATTTACATAAACTGTACTAGCTTTTCACATAGCCATTCCTGAGTTGATAATATCAAGTTTACCTCTCTACCGCCGCGCCGCGCCGTGCGGTTTCTCAGATCTCAAACCTCACCGCCCGTTCATAATTCAATTTTCCTTCTGCCGTCTCCTTTTTGCAAATTTTATACCTGGAAAACAATATTTTCCCACCGAGGGTCCAAGGAATGGTCTGTTATACCCGAGGTGAGGTGAGAATGAGTCTGTTATATCAGGAGTGAAAATACACAGTGCCTAATGGAAGCATGCCGGGACAGCCTTTATAACCAAGTATGTTATAGCCGAGGCTGTTGTATCCAGATTCAACTGTAAATCTGTAATACGTGCAATGCGTTCACACCAGCGGCAGGGTAACATTTGGCTAATAACAATATGGCTAGTGGGTAAACAAGAATTGTCGTTTCTAGGTGATGGGATTGAACAAATGAATTAATGACAGAAGAAATAAGAGGTAAAAAAAATAACAGCTCCAATCCTGTAGCAGTGGGAACTGTGAGATTTTGAACATAGATCCGCACCATCCTACTGCACCTTCGGCCCTTTGACGAAGATACCAAATTCCGAATAGTTATTGAGCAAAAAAATGAAAACGTATTTTTTGGTGGTTTTAAATTTTTTGCGGCGTTTTGAAGAGGAATTAAGTAAAAGTGTAAATGGTAGGAAATCAAGTCACGATGGTGGGGATCTGTGTTCAAAATTTGGAAGCTCTACCTACAGCAGAATCTGAGTTAGGGCGATTGAAAAAAACGTAACAAGAAGAAGAACCAGGAAAAGTTCATTGTTGAAACGAAAATATACAACCCACAAAATACTAAACCACGGTGACTTTGCAAGTGTGAAGTGTGTGCACTTCCACCGTAGCCCTTTCTTCGCACTTACTGGATCCAGGAGGAGGAAAAATGGTTGTCGCGACTGTCAGAACCATATTGCTGTTTTCTGCAGTGCTCAATGGACTCGTGCTGGCACCGACACGCTTCATTCACTTCGTCAATGAAAATGGCACAGGAACTGAGGTGCTTGTTTCCAGGTTCGCGCAAGACGTCATTTACTCTAGGCAGTTGGGCGAGTGTACTGTTATGCTGGCCCACGACTTTGTCTCTGTTCCGAAGACTATTCAAACGATCCTGTCTAATGCGAACGAACAATATCGCCCGACACTGTCTCTGTCCCCTCCCGAGTCCTTCTCTGTCCCTGATGACGCATCGCATCGAGATTATTGGGACATTAGCTCCAAGGAGTGGACCGGTCCTTGTCTGGTGCAGCTGCTCACCACCAGGACATCCGGACTGGTCAACCGGATGAGCATCTTCGTGTCCACCAGGGTCAAGGTCAGGTCAGACGATGACCACGTCGTCATCTGGACCAGGGAAGACCCGGACAAGGCCATTTCACCAAAGGAGGACAGGACCAACAGCATGCTGGGGATGAGGTGGAAGGTGGCCAATGGCCATCAAGCCTTCTCCTGATGGAGGGTCACTGGAGCTGGCCACCATTTGCTTCTTTTGCAACGAGGGAAACCACTCCAAGATAACTCTGGGACAGTATCCGGGACTGGAGGTAGGGGACATGTTCCCGGATATGGCGACAAATTTACATGGCAGGCATGTAAGGGGTGTTTTTATAAGGAACCTCGATGGAGATGAAGTCAAGTTGAAGAGGGAGAGGTATGGCTTGTTGTCTCTCGACTTCATGGAAGCTTATCTTCTATTATACAGTGACATAATGAACTTCACCTGGAGCACCTACGAAATGACAATAGTTCCAGAGATGCTGGAAGGGTCTCGTCGGAGCAACGGAACGTGGCTGTCACCAGTGAAGGACTTGGTGACAGAACAAGCAGATTTTTGCTTAATTTCTTTCTATCAAGCGGAAGACATGTCGCATGTAAAATATGTGTACCCAAACACATTCATTCGCTTCCAAGTTCCAATTCGTTACCGGCTTCCCAAAACCACTGTGGACATGGAAGACTGTTTTCTGGCCCTACCAGCCGGGGGTCTGGGTTTTGATTGCTTTAGCAACTGCTTTAGCAATAGGAGTCACATGGAAAATGCTCAAAACGGAAGCCGTAATATACAAGTTACCAGAAAAGGATATTGGAGACATCGCAATTCACTCTTGCGCGGGAGCCTTGGTTGAGCAGATGCCCAACGACGAGTTTCCAAGAGCTCATGCAGCGAGAATCTTTGTCCTGTTTTGGTTTTTCGTGGCCATGATCCTGTCGTGTGGTTACCAAGAAATGGTTTTCGCTTTTGTGGCAGTCCCTGAGAAGGAGACTCTTCCGACCACACTGGAGGAACTCAGCAATTCTCGCTTGGAAGTCGTGGCTCATTTTGAAATGGCTCTTCTCTACAATCTGTTAACCAACAAAGTGGAAGGCCGCACTTACCACCACGAGATTGCTGAGAAACTGGAGCTGCAGAGCAGCTACATTGAATGCATTGAAAAAGCAGCTGAAGAAGATTATTACAGCTGCATCGGAATTAATACCTTTATGGACCTGTCTAAATTTGAAGTGGTGGACAGCAATGGTAAGCTTCGCGTGAGAGACAACACAGAACCCACCCTCAATTTTTTCACTGGTTCATCGGCCCTCAAGGACATCCCATTCTGGCCACAGGTGAGCAGAATTGGAGTCTGGATTATCGACAGCGGGCTGGCGAATTACCTAAATCATGTCGAACTCTACCGTATGTTTCGAAAGTCCTTGAAGGAGGTCCAGCGTCGCCAGTGGAGCAAGAGTGAGGAGGAAGAAGAGAAGTCGGAGGAAGGGATGTTGAGTGAGGATGAGGAGGAGAGCAGGCCCCTCACTGTGAGGAAGCTGTACGGTCCCTTCGTCCTCATGGTTGCTGGTTGGGTAGTAACATGCGCGTGCTTCTTTATGGAAATGTTGAATCAGTCTCGCAAGCCCCAACGGGTTGGCGGCATCACGCAAGTGAAGCCTATTGATTCTGAACCTCCAATGAATCCGGAGACAACTAGGCCTACGTTCCCCACAGCAAGAGAGCTTCAAAATGTTGCAGTATCTCCTTCGATCAATGATGTTGATAATAATAAGCAGTGTGAGTTAGAGCTCCTGGTTAACAATCGGTCACAAGAGACACATTGGCCTACCTAAATGAAGAGCGTATAATGTGCTCAGATGACATATAAGTCCTGTGACCAATACATTGGTAACAACATAGGTGACAATGAACGTACGTAGACTATTGATAAGGCTGTGCTTGTGGCTTATTTTATGAAAGGATGACCTGAAGTTCTGTGTCGCCATGTACAGCAGACCTTCACGTGGGCAAGAGTTCTGACATTTCATTGCATTGCTCATTTTAAACTAATACATATTAAAGTGCAGACCTTGACATTTCCATCCATTACTTTACCAGCACCACATCTTCATGCTGAATTACTTTGCACAATCAACATACTGTAGGTGTTGGGTGTAGACCTTGGAAGGTTAATTTTCCCTCTGATTAGCCCGGTCCCACGATTTCATTTCCTCCGTCACACCGTTTCGCACATACAGTGTCTATTCAGAACCCCACTTAATATTACACCATAATAAAATTTCTGAAAACAAAAAATGTTGGGTAGAGTAACTGAAAACAATGTGGGTTAGTTAGAGTGACCGAAAACAATGAGTAAAAATAACATAATATTTAATTCCGAAAACAAAACATCCATTAGAAAATCAGCAGAGGTGCATTTTTGCCACAATGAAATAACAAAAAACTACCACAATTGAAATACTATATATGGAGTTAAATATCAAAGATCTTTTTACTGAAATGTAGAAAAATCATCACATAAATAAAGTCACACTTAGAAAAAATCCAGAGTTCCATCCTCATTTTATAACAAGTGTGCTAACAACTCTATTCCTGAAACCAGATCATCCTAAGATACAAATTCGTCACATTTTGCACATATTTACGAAATATATACAGCATACTATTACACAATTTCAGAAAGAACTATTTACTGTACAGAGAGTTTCATCCTGAAATGAAATGTTTTCTAAAAAGACTCATTCCTATACATAGAAAATCCTTCACAAATTCGTCTTATAACATAGTTCAATTACTGAACAATTAATGGAACATTTATGCATTAACCATTACACACATGGTGTGATATTAGGTAACTTGTACTCAATAGGCAAAATAACAACTGCAGATAAAATCACAATGTTGCATTAACATTTCAATGTGCATGTTTCCTGAGGACAGGTCATCACCTCCAACATGGAGGGAAAGGAACATCTCCATTAGCGAACAGCTAGTGCCGACTAAACCTCGAGAGGAACTTGAGTAACGGGCTCTCCTTTTCCCCCTGCTGTGCTGTGGCCCCTTGATCCTCAGGAGTCAAGCCCTGGGCTTCCTGCTGCATGAACCGCCGTTCTCACCCGGCATCAACACCAGTGCGTCCTGGAGCAGGCGCCTTGCATCGTGCACTGAATCAACAACACCATACATGACCTCATCCATGTCGTTTCTGACGAAGCTAGTGAGTCCAATGCTGCTTCCTTCTTCAGAGGTTGGGCTGCAAAGATCACATTTGGTATTGGTTACACATTTGACTACGTGACTATTTTGCAAAACGTCAAGTTACAAAAAGCATTATATAGGCTACTTACTTGGTGCTCACTCCCACAGGTTTGGATGAGACCAGTTGTGAAAGGGTGGCCAGCATCTCAGAGCAACTTTCCAGTTCAGATGACGCTTCCAACACAATTTCCTTAGCCTTTGTCCCGGACATCTTCTCCCTCAAGGCAGCGATTGTCAGGATGTTCTCAGCAATCTCTTGCTCCAGCATAGCCACATGCTGCTGACAGTGGAACATGGCCAGCTTCATTCTTCCCTGCTCTTGCCTCATTTCCTTGATGCCGTCCTCCAAGTGCTCGACAGTTCCCCTGAGCTCGGCTGGGTCCTCCTCCATCTCGCCTGCAGTCGTCCCTTCTGAATGGATGACTCGAATCAGCTGGCCTTGGAGCAACACACTGCGGCAGATTGGGCAGGTGCAGACGTTGACTCCCCCGATCATCCTCTGGGAGCTGAAATGACATTCAGAAGAATAAATTAAACTCCTTGCAAAGTGACAATCTACACTGCATGCTGACTCTACAGGACACAACCAATTAGAATGGGGGTCAAAGTTTAACCACTGTCAAGATTCTGGTTTTTGTGCTGAAGCTACAAACTGGCAGGGATATTATTAATATCTCCTTCAGTATCTCTGCATTAATCAGTGAGCAGAAACATATCAAAGGTTAAAACTCTCCAAATGAAAAATTACATTACTATTACAGGCCAATTGTGGTCTATCAATGTACCAATCATGATGGAATTCCAAATGAGAAAGAGTGTCAGTGTGCAATTACCTGTGAATCCATCGTTCAATGCAACCCTCGTGGAAGAGGTGGCCGCAGTGTCCAACCAGGATGACCGAGGTTGAACGGAACTCCTCCAAACACACGTTGCACTGGAGCTTCATGCTGTACGTTGCACGAATACAGAACTGGAAGAGAGATCATCGACATCATTAGTATAACAATAAAACCATTGTCCAGTTATTAATTCCTCTAGGTTTTGCCATTCACTATATGACTTTCAACATCAAGACCAATAACTCTAATCATTTCAGCCTATGTATTAAGATCTATATAAGCATGGGTAGCCTATATGAAATCGGTCCCCTCCTACAAAATCACAAAACTCCCAGATATATCCTGCATGTCCCACCACTCACTTAAACCTCATCCAACCATTGCATATCGGAATATTTCCCTGAGAACCAAACCTTCCCCAACCCTCACCAAAATGGCGGACGAGCTGGGTCTAAACCCGCTCACCCCCTTCCCCTCACAAAGCACCCCAAAATGACGGTAACCTGACACTTTCCCCCGCGCCAAAACCCTTCCCCAAACCCACCCACCACCATCCACTCACCTCCTCTCAATCCTCGAAATAATCTGGTCAGCAAAAGGTCTTTCCTTCCAGAAGAATGAAGAGCCAGAAATCTGCTTGTCCTCTCCAATCTGTGGTAGCCGAAACTATGTATGGCCCGAAAGGTAGACGGAGGAAAAGAGAAAGTTGGGGTAACGCCGCTCAGCGTTCGGACAATAGCCGCCAGGGGCGACACCATTCTCTTCAATTCTGTCGTTATTGGTTTAATATCTCGTTAACGGATAATTACTTTAAAAAATTAAGCACAAGACAGAGTCAGGTATATTATTCCGAACACATCCAGATATTATCCTCCATTTAAAGTCGCAGATTTAAGCAATGTGTGTGGCACCCCTGGGCCACGTCACTCTCCCGTGACCCGCAATTCCCCTACGTGTCCAAACTTGTCTTTCTTCGCGGCCACCCATTGTTTCGGCTACCACATATCGGAGAGGACAAGCGGATTTCTGGCTCTTCATTCTTCTGGAAGGAAAGACCTTTTGCTGACCAGATTATTTCGAGGATTGAGAGGAGGTGAGTGGATGGTGGTGGGTGGGTTTGGGGAAGGGTTTTGGCGCGGGGGAAAGTGTCAGGTTACCGTCATTTTGGGGTGCTTTGTGAGGGGAAGGGGGTGAGCGGGTTTAGGCCCAGCTCGTCCGCCATTTTGGTCGGGGTTGGGGGGGATTTTGGTCTAAGCCTCTAAGGGAAGCATTCTGATATCCAGTAAGAGGATGGGGTTTAATTAGTCAGTGGTGGGTCATGCAGGATATTTCTGGGAGGTTTGGGATTTTGTAGGAAGATATCTAATTAATGTAAGCTCTGCACATGCTGCTTATTTAGAGTCTAATTAAATACATTTGGGAAATTGAGCTGTTGAAATTCTTATAGTGATTGGCAAAATCAGGATTAGGAAGGAATAACCGGACAATTTTTTATTGTCTACTAATGATGTCGATTATCTCTCTTCCAGTTCCGTATTCCTGCAACGTACAGCATGAAGCTCCAGTGCAACGTGTGTTTGGAGGAGTTCCGTTCAACCTCGGTCATCCTGGTTGGACACTGCGGCCACCTCTTCCACAAGGATTGCATTGAACGATGGATTCACAGGTAATTTAAAACTGATACTCTTTCTCATTTGGAATTTCACTGAAGTTTCGCATCATGATTGGTACATTGATAGAACACAATTGGCCTGTAATAGTAATGTAGAATTTTAGTAAGAAAGTTTTAAACTTTGAAATATGTTTCTCCTCGCTGATGAATGCGGAGATCCTGAAGGAGAAATTATTATTATCCCTGCCAGTTTGTAACTTCAGCACAAAAACTAGAATCTTCCCAGTAGTTTAACTGTGACTCTCATACTTATTGGTTGTGTCTTGTAGAGTCATCATGCCAATGTATCTATGCAAGGATTCTAATTTATTCTTCTGAATGTCATTTCAGCTCCCAGAGGATGATCGGGGGAGTCAATGTCTGCACCTGCCCAATCTGCCGCAGTGTGTTGCTCCAGGGCCAGCTGATTCGAGTCATCCATTCAGAAGGGACGACTGCAGGCGAGATGGAGGAGGACGCAGCCGAGCTCAGGGGAACAGTCGAGCACCTGGAGG
>JYFJ02008675.1:0-11752 GCA_000934665.2 Catajapyx aquilonaris | reverse complement strand
TGGAGTATAGCTAAATATATGTTTCACACCCCGAACGAGTGCTGTTAGCCTGACATATGCCTGGCGCTACTTGACACCACAATTGCTACGTACTGTACTTATCATACCATTTGCGTCATTGTCTTAACACATTCTCGGATGAATTATTCCAACACAAATCAATGAAATGGTTCCACTTCAAAAATGCCTGAGAAAATTACACTACCAGAGAAATGCTCTTCAAGCCCAACACCATTCTCTGAATTGTCAAGAGACACGCAATGACACGTGCAAACGCCTTCATGTTTACCAATTCGCTAGGCTGCAGTTGGGAGTTTGGAGTATAGCTGAATATAGGCCTATATGTTTCACACCCCGAACGAGTGTAAGCCTGGCATATGCCTGGCGCTACTTGACACCACAATTGCTACGTACTGTATACTTATCTTACCATTTGCGTCATTGTCTTAACATATTCTCGGATGAATTATTCCAACACAAATCAATGAAATGGTTCCAATTTAAAATGCCTTAGAAAAATGCACAACCACTGCGGAAATTTACACTGCATGTAGATGATAATATAACCAGAGTATTCAACATGTTGCTATAGTCAGGAAGGGGAACGATGACGGCTGCACTTTCGCTTCTGGAGACCCGGCACTTTAAACTATAATTTCCTAGGTTTGTATCCGCCGGGAAGGAAAGTTATAGGTCATGGGGGTATAGATTTATAGCCTACAGCGGCAACGTCCCCCAACCCCTGCGAAATTCGGTCAGCCGATAAGGAAGTCCTTCCACGATGACAAAATGTATCAAGTGACTAACATGTTAGGCCCCAGTTTTTCAGTTGCGAAGCGTTACAGAATTGGTCCCTATTTATTTTGACATTCGCTCCCACATCCATCAGCACAGACTTTTCTAACCACAAGTTGATGAAACTCCGATACCCGAAATTCACAAAGGTCATTATCGAATTTTGATCGAAATTAACTTCGACATCGTGGGATATAGCCCAAACTAGTGACACTATTACGTAATCCCATTTCCATCAAGCCAGGCCAGGGTAGGCCTCTATAATTATGTAAAAGACCGTCCCAGACTAAGTTATTTGTCGATTTCAGCGTATCTGATTGCGCATTGCTAATTCATGTGCATACCTTCGACATTCAAAGCGGAAGGTTATGACAATGGTACGTTGTATCAATGTCAATGTTACACTCTCAATATGTATCTTCTTGTAAATGACGTCGTAGCCATGAGTTTCAATGTAGTAGATGTTGAGGAGCTATTTGAAATGGAAAAATTTAATTATTTGGTATTTTATTGATCCCATTTTTGAGGACTATAGTAACACATGCCCGAAATATAATTGAAAAATATGGTGTCAGTGAGGATAAGTGCTGTGCAGTACCCACCAGTAAGCAGGAAAATTCGCATAGTGGCTAGTAGTTTGTAGTTTATACCAAAACAGACGGCTAGATTACGAGAAAACACTATTATTATGGCGCCTAAAATTAACAAGTAATTATTATTGGTTACACAACGTCGTAATGTTGTCACACTTTTGTGTTTATCTGAATATTTTCTTCTGTCATTATTGATTTTGTTGTGAGGATTTCAAAAATCCCTTCCATCTATGTAATATTGTGCAAATAAAAGCGGAATGAAACTTCGAATAAAAGTGAGTTTCCATTCAGTGACAAACGTGTATGTTAGTTTTCGTAACGCAATTTTGTGAAAAATTAAAAAAAACCCAGGTCAACACCTCTCCAGTGAGGCTCGATAGCAAAAGCACCTAAATCCATAATTAGAAATTTACAAGAGAGGAGAAAACCCTGTCATTTGGAAACTGTTGCAAACTGAAAGTAGCTGATAAGGTGGAATTTTATGCATTTTTTAAACGTCAGTTTTGAAAATGCTGGATTAGTAATTTAACCACAAATGGAGGTCGGTTAGGATCTAGCTGGTTTTGCTTCGAATCCTCTGGATCTGGCTGGGTTAGTTTGAAAAAAATGTATTTTTCTACATGAATAATTTTTAACAATAATATGAAGGGTGTTAAAATGCGGATTCCGCCACTGATGACTGTCTCATGTATAGATACGAAAAAATGCACATTTAACACATAACAATATGGAAAAAAAATTTGCATTGAATCTTGCTTGATATGCACAGAAGCTTGGATCTAGCTGCTTTTGCATGAAACAATCGAATTTAATGGCTTGGATTTAGGTATTTTTGCTTAGGACAGGCACATTTGGAGCCATTTTTTAGACCAAGGTCTATGTGGTCTCGAAAGCACTTCATACACAAATCCACTCACTTGTCAGTATGGAAATAACTATACTGTACTGCATTAACACCGATATTAGTGATTAAAGTAGATAATTATGCATACAACCTGGTGTATGTACTGTACGTCTAAAAAGTAACCCAGTTCAATACATATTCGATGACAACCTTGTCTACGCATTAACGTGCATTTCCCCTGCCTCACCACCCGCAACCTGCCTCTTCTGGTCAAGTTGCAGCCTTCCATCAGTACGTTTGTTATAGTGAAAATGAACCTGTTCCACCAAAAGCACAATAAAACTACCCAGCAATCCAAGGAGCCAAATATTAAAAATCGCACCCAACTTTGCAAGTGTCATTACCTCATCTCGAACGTATGTTTTGGCAGCTAACTCTTCCGCCACACGAATATCCTTCAGGCTGCGAAGAAACTTCATGAACTGATCATGCTGCAGGAAAGTGTAAAATAAATTGCTTTCAGAAGGTAGTCTGAATATCTTTTTGAGCATGTGAAACAGGGCAGTGTTTCCTTTTGAAACCGCAGTAAAGGCGTATCCAAAATAATCTGTAGTTTTCGGAAACTGCAGGTGAAATGTCCCATCAGTACCCATGTGATTGTACACTTCTTGAGCGAGCAAAATATTGAGGCCTACGCACACAACATTATCTCTCTGAGTTCTGTCCAAGCATTCCTGTGTTGTCCCACCCATTCTCATGCGTTCTGCCATCATCTTCGTCACTGTTTGATTAGCATTTCTGACAAAATGACTCATGACGAGATAGTTTAAAGTGTCGGCTTCAATTTCCCAGTTGGAATCGATTAATTCCTGACCAGTGGTAGGGACGAACTCTCTAGGCGGCCAAGTCAGGAAGGATACGATTTTGGCCTTGTAACCGGTGGTAATGACTGTCACAAACATGAACAATGCAGCGGTGAAAATGAGAGAGAAGTGGCTCTGGCCAAATTCAAAGTACTGATCCAGTAATGTTTTCAAAACACGTCCAATGGACTGAGATATCGAGATAATTTTCGACGAGGTATTGTGCCTCCACTTGGATATGAAGTGTGCCGATGTACACACTGTTAACAAACTTACTGTAATGAGAACCCACACTAAGAGTGGATAAGGCATGTAAATAACCTTCCATGTTAGTATTCCTCGAGGGATTCTGGTCAAACCAGTTGCGTGAGCAAAGACACAAGGCTGGGGGATGTTAAGAACTGGGTATGACTCGTGTGAAGGGAGAAGAATTGGTATGGCATCAGACTTGTTTTGCACCAGAGTACCAACCAACCCACCCCATGTTCCGTTTGGGTAACGAGAATCCAGTTCCACACTAAATTCCTGAGTAGAATACACCACGTTTGCTGCAAGCAATTGTTCAGCAACTATTGCTATTCTTGCGTTGAATGGAACAGATATCTCACCATAAATATTCCGAATTTTTCTTGCTTCTGGCATGTCGATATCCACATAATATCGCGTCCTTATAGTTTTTCCGTTTGTCCTCCTGACCTCGTAGTCTTTGAAGAGATGGTACAAGCCGTCTCCACTGGTTGTCCGATCTGCATTGAAGACGCCCAATCTCATGATCTCTGGTTGTCCTCCTTTTGCGCAGAAGAAGCAGACGGTGTCCAACCGGAGCTGTCCCGCCTCTTGGTGCAGAGGAGTGGACATGACCTTTAGTCTGAGCGACGTCGCAGGAGAAGAGTGGGTCATGGCTCGGTGCATTTGGCGTATGAAAGTATCTGGTGATGTTGAGGTGGTGTGAGTGATGGAGTGGTTGGTGTGTCTGAAGTGGATGAGGAAGCGGTCTTCCCCTGGGTCCACCCTGAGCAGAGAGGCAGCGTGCATGATGAGCGGTGGGAGTGTCCCGACCTGGACGGGCATGAGGAGGTGCAGGGTGCAGGACAGTCCGGGCCAGAGTCGGGACAGGAGCTCTGGAGGGACGGTGGAGAAGTCGTGCATCTGGCCTTCGTTGGTCAGCCAGGGGTAGTCCAGGTGGGATGGTCTCTTGTCCGGACTGGTCATCCGGACTGGGAAGATGGGCAGGTACTGGCTCGAGTGTCCCATCAGAAGGTTCTGCACCGGGACACTGAAGGAGACTGAATCTGTGGAGGCCACCAGTGAGCACCGAAACATGTCATCTCTCTTGAGTATGGTGTCCACCAGCTGAACCAATGATTCATCTTCATCCGAATGTGTTTGCAGAGAAATACTCTTCAAGCCCAACACAATTCTCTGAATTGTCAAGAGACACGCAATAACACGTCCAAACGACTTCATGTTTACCAATTCGCTAGGCTGCAGTACAATAAACAGTTGGGAGTTTGGAGTATAGCTGAATATATGTTTCACACCCCAAACGAGTGTTAGCCTGGCATATGCCCGGCACTACTTGACACCACAATTGCTATGTACTGTATACTTCCGGTATACTTATCATACCATTTGCGTCATTGTCTTAACACATTCTCGGAATTATTATTCCAACACAAATCAATGAAATGGTTCCACTTTAAAATGCCTACGCAACCAAAGCGGAAATGTACACTGCATGTAGATGATAATATAACCAGAGTATTCAACATGTTGCTATATAGTCAGGAATGGGAACGATGACGGCTGCACTTTCGCTTCTGGAGACCCGGCACTTTAAACTATAATTTCCTAGGTTTGTATGATTGTATCCACCGGGATCTCCCCCTAGAAATGGCCAATAGGCCAGATAATGGGGTAAATAAATAAATAAATAAATAATAAATAATATCCACCGGGAAGGAAAGTTATAGGTCATGGGGGTATAGATTGGTAACCTACAGCGGCAACGTCCCCCAAGCCCCAACCCCTGCCAAATTCGGTCAGCCGATATGGAAGTCCTTCCACGATGACAAAATGTATCAAGTGACTTACTTATGTTAGGCCCCAGTTTTTCAGTTGCGAAGCATTACAGAATTTATCCCTATTTATTTTGACATTGGCTCCCACATCCATCAGCACAGCCTTAGGACCACAAGTTGATGAAACTCAGATACCTGAAATTCACAAAGGTCGTTGTCGAATTTTGATCGAAATTAACTTCGACATCGTAGGATATAGCCCAAACTAGCGACACTATTACGTAATCCCATTTCCATCAAGCCAGGCGAGGGTAGGCCTCTATAATTACATAAAAGTCCGTCCCAGACTAAGCGTATCTGATTGCGCATTGCTAATTCATGTGTACGTATACCTTCGACATTCAAAGCGGAAGGTTATGGCAATGGTACGTTGTGTCAATGTCAATGTTACACTCTCAAAATTGTAACGGTTTGACCCTGACCACCCTATTGGTTGGGGGGCACCAGTCCTTTCCCTCCCAGCGGGTTTAGGTTATAAAAGCCTAAAAGCCAGTCTGTACTCAGCTTGGGACCGAGAAGGTCAATAAATACCAGTGCTCAAGGAACCCACCTAGTTTTCTTGGTATGAGCTAGCTAGGGGCGGACCCGGGGCGAACCCTGGGTCGTCACAATGACGCCCAACGTGGATTTACGCCACAATGGCATCCCAGCGCTGTCTTGGGTACTGGTGAGTACACGACTCCGTGGTCGGAGGAAAGCGGGATCGCTTCCGATGACCTGGACACAAATCCGGGGGCTGTGTCAGCGGACCCGGATGCGCATTTTTGCGCGGTTTTGGGTGTTTACGCCCTCCGAATTTTAACCGTCGAGGTCGACGGGGACATGGAAAGGGTGGTAAATTGAAATTGGGTCATCCCGATTGTTTTACCGCCAGTTTCCGAATTCTTCCGGGGTCCGTCTGGACTGTACGGAAGTGGCGCCCATAATATTGTTGCTGCCAGGAATAGGTATTCTTGGATGCAAATTTGATGCCCTGGTGGACAGAGCTATGTAGCACTGTGGCCATATGTAGGGTCATCAGGCCATTGAATCATGCTTGAAGCATGAAATGGCAATCAGGACTGCGTCCATTGTTGGACAGCATGCCTGGTCTTTGTTCGCATCGGGTGCCGATGCTTTCGAGGCAGTCTTCGGTAGGTCCGAAGACAGGACTGCTGCATTGTTGAATGCAAGCTGATCTATTGTGGAGCGATAGACGCTCAGTGCTGTTGGTCTCGAGGGTTGGAATTTGGGCCGCTCGAGGACCGTGCACGACCGTAGCCAGCGCGATTGGCGTTGCCCGTTATTATTGTTGGGGGATGATTGTTAATTTTCATCCTGATTGTTGCCAGAAAAATCCCTTGGGGGTACCTACGTGTATATAGAAGCAGGTGGTGCTTACTCTTGAGCTTGGACTCGGGTGACATGATCACTCTGGAGACCTGGAGGCTCGGGTGGCATATTGTAGGTCAGTCGGATGACTCTCTGGTCAAGGGGTCAAGACGTCTGGTGGAGAGGTGGTGTCGGTTGATGGAGCAGCCGAGGTTTATTTTGTCGTGCCTAATATTGGCAGCGTCGTTGTCCTGGTTTTGAGGACCGCAAGGTGGGCAGGCGAGGTGTCAATGGGCTGTACGTCGGTTTGGCCACGTAGGCGGGGGCGGTTAACTTAAAGTGCCACCCATGCCTGGAGGCCTGGAGGACAGATGTCCTGTGCGAGGTCATAAGATTCCTCTCTGCCATGCCAGGTCAGTTGATTCCAGGGTGACATAATCGCTGATAGCCGCTTGCGGGGGCTGCGATTTTTAAGCGAGTTGTGTCAACTCCATTGTTGCCAGCGGTCAATCTGATGCAGATTGGACTGCTTGGTGGGATACGAGCCGTTTACGGCACGTTGTTGAGTCTTGTCGTTCATCTGGTGTCCAGATGGGAAGACAATATATTAAATCCTAATTAGGATGACAATTTAGTGGAGGCGAGTTTCGCCCGGGAAAATAACGCCGGCTGAAAAAGTCAGCTTTTGGCGCCAAGGAAGCGTCGCTTTTCTTGGAGGGCAGTTGACCTGCTTTTGCGAGGACAAAAAGAGAGTGGGTCCCTTTGTTAAGGTTCGGTCTAGCAAACTGTAACAGGGGGTCAACCTGTTTTACAGCCCCCCTGCAGTAAGGCAAGGAGCCTTGTCCCCCTCCTCTGTAACTAATCGGGGGTCCCGTTGGGAGAGGGGGGAGAAAACTTTCTAGGAATGAATGGGATTTCATTGTTATGATTGTGCTTTGATTGTGTGTGGTGCATTTGTTTCACGGTATGTGTTTGATGTTTTTGTGGATTTTTTTTCCTTGAGTACGCTGTGGTGTGAAGTGGAAGCATTTGTTCATTTATAGAGACTTTTGGAGACCAAGCGAATATTTTTTTTGTTGCTTTTGTTTTTATGGAGGGTTGCCTATCCTTTTTTTCCTTCCCACTTTCTTTTTCTTCCCTCGTGGTCCGACTTGTTTGTTTTGGTGCTGGCGCTGGCGTGTGGATGACAACAATGGTAACATCGAGGTGTGGCGATAGACAGTTCCTGGTGACTCCGGGGGACCACGAGTCATGCTTGGCGGACATGGTCAAGACTCCAGGAGGGTGCAGGGGCGCCCATGGGCCTGCGATGGACTGCAGGTGCACGGAAAGGAGTTGCTTGACATGATGACGTTGGAGATGGACGTGGGTGCGCCGCCGGTGGGGGTGCTGTCGTCGTTGCGCTGACCTCACCTGCTACGTGCGATTGTGGGTGGCGGTTGCCGTCCTGCATGGGGCCACTGGAGCAGCAGGAGCAGCAGTAGTGATGAAGGAGCTTTTGATGACCAGCTGCAGCCCACCGATTGACCAGCATCGCGAGAGACAGTTCATCTTTTCCTTTCCTCTTCCCCCTCCACTTAGTTGAACCAGAGTTGAACAGTAATTGTAATGGATTTTGGATTGTCTGGTGTTATTTGAATGTTCTGATTTTTTCTGTAGCCCTTGTCATTGTTGGATGTAATTTGTTTGTGTATGTAAATGAGGTTTTCAAAGAGGGAGGGTATTGTAACGGTTTGACCCTGACCACCCTATTGGTTGGGGGGCACCAGTCCTTTCCCTCCCAGCGGGTTTAGGTTGTAAAAGCCTAAAAGCCAGTCTGTACTCAGCTTGGGACCGAGAAGGTCAATAAATACCAGTGCTCAAGGAACCCACCTAGTTTTCTTGGTATGAGCTAGCTAGGGGCGGACCCGGGGCGAACCCTGGGTCGTCACAAAATGTATCTTCTTGTAAATGACGTCGTAGCCATGAGTTTCAATGCTATAGATGTTGACGAGTTACTTATTTGAAATGGAAAATTTTAATTATCTGGTATTTTAATGATCCCATTTTTGATGACTATAGTAACACATTCCCGAAATATAATTGAAAAATATGGCGCCAGTGAGGACAAGTGCTGTGCAGTACTGTACACACTAGTAAGCAGGAAAATTCGCATAGGGGCTAGTTTGTAGCTACCAAAACAGACGGCTAGATTACGAAAAAAACTATTATTATGCCGCCTAAAATTAACAAGTAAGTTAATTATTATTGGTTACACAACGTCGTAATATTGTCACACTTTTCTGTTTATCTGAATATTTTGTTTTGTCATTATCGAATTTGTTGCGAGGATTTCAAAAATCCCTTCCATCTATGTAATTGTGCAAATAAATGAGGAATGAAATTTTGAATAAAAGTGAGTTTCTATTCAGTGAAAAACGTGTATGTTAGTTTTCGTAACGGAATTTCGGCCCAGATCAACACCTCTCCAGTGAGGCTCGAAAGCAAAAGCTCCCAAGTCCGTAATTAGAAATTTGCATGAGAGGAGAAAAACCTGTCACTGGGAAACGGATGCAAACTGAAAGTATTATATATCTGATAGGGCATAGGGGAGCAATGAGCTGGAATTTTTATGCATTTTAAAAGTAAGTTTTGAAAATGTTGGATTAGTAATTTAGAACACAAATGGAGGTCGGTTTGGATCTATAGGTGGTTTTGCTTCGGATCCTCTGGATCTATAGCTGGGTTGGATTGAAAAAAGGTATTTTTTTCTACAGAGATGATTTTTAACAATAATATGGAGGGTGTTAAAATGCAGGTTCCGCCACTGATGAGATGTATAGTCACGAAAAAACCACATTTAACAAATTGAACTATATGGAAAAAAATTATCGGATTGCATATGGCTTGATATGCACAGAAACTTGGATCTAACTGCTTTTGCATGAAACAAACGAATTTCATGGCTTAGATTTAGATATTTTTGCTTAGGACAGGCATATTTGGAGCCATTTTAGACCAAGTTCTATGTGGCCGTGCTACATCATATTTGGGTAGAGAACAACATGGGGAATGCAATGAGCCAATGACTCTTAAAACTAATTTTTCTTTCCCACGGTCGGAGATAACTGATTTTGCTTGGGAGCTCCTCATTATGTATGACTCGATTTTCCACTCACTGATTGCGCTTTGCGTAAAGAATCTATCCATCGTCGACATGGCACAAGGTGATTAATTCTAATATCTGTGGGATATTAATGTTAAGGAATCATAACTGTTTTTCTGTTGACCAAAAGCGTTTGATGTATCAGTAACAGTGGATGTGAAAAGGCGAATAAGGATTTGTTAAAAGATTACACATCTAGGCCTATATACGGTGCGTTCCACTAAAATCCCAAGGGTATAGCTAATGTTCATACCCACTGCGACACCATTTATACCGGCAATCCCATATCAATAATTCACCCAATCGACTATTAATTGAGCTTCGCAGCCTTCATGAGATATAAAAGTATGGACAAATTGTTCCAGCTGAAGATCGCCACTTGATATTCCCAACAGAAAGTATTAGAAACGTCTTCGGAAGGCGACAAGAGCCACCAACGCTCGAGCAGACTAAAACTCCCTTGGTGATACCCACTTTACGGTACCATTAATACTTACGCGTAACTACTCCAGAGTAACAGCTAAAACATAAGCAACTCAGAGTTACAAAAATTGCCGAACAAAGCAAGAATTTATTCTAATGAGAATATCTAGCACAATAAGTCTCGAAAGCACTATTCATAACCTTATCCACTCACTTGTCAGTATGGAAATAATTATATTGTACTGCATTAACACTGATATGAGTGATTCTTTCAATTATACACACACAGTTGTCACAATATTCCTTCAAAAAGTTGAAAAGTGGATATGCATACAACCTGGGGTATGTAAGTACTGTACGTCTAAAAAGGTAGCCCTGTTCAATACATATCCGATGACAACCTTGTCTACGCATTAACGTGCATTTCCCCTGCCTCACCACCCGCAACCTGGCTCTCGTGGTCAAGTTGCAGCCTTCCATCAGCACGTTTTCTACGGTGAAAATGAACCAGTTCCAGCAAAACCACAATCAAACCACCCAGCAATCCAAGGAGCCACATATTAAAAATCGCACCCAACTTTCCAAGTGTCATTACCTCATCTCGAACGTATGTTTTGGCAGCTAACTCTTCCGCCGCACGAATATCCTTCAGGCTGCGAAGAAACTTCATGAACTGATCATGCTGCAGGAAAGTGTAAAATAAATTGCTTTCAGCAGATAGTCTGAACATCTTTTTGAGCATGTGAAACAGGGCAGTGTTTCCTTTTGAAACCGCAGCAAAGGCGTATCCAGAATAATCTGTAGTTTTCAGAAACTGCAGGTGGAATATCCCATCAGTACCCATGTGATTGTACACTTCTTGATCGAGCAAAATGTTGAGGCCTACGCACACAACATTATCTCTCTGAGTTCTGTCCAAGCATTCCTGTGTTGTCCCACCCATTCTCATGCGTTCTGCCATCTTCTTCGTCACTGTTTGATTAGCATTTCTTACAAAATGACTCATGACGAGATAGTTTAAAGTGTCGGCTTCAATTTCCCATTTGGAATCGATTAATTCCTGACCAGTGGTAGGGACGAACTCTCTCGGCGGCCAAGTCAGGAAGGATACGATTTTGGCCTTGTAACCGGTGGTAATGACTGTCACAAACATGAACAATGCAGCGGTGAAAATGAGAGAGAAGTGGCTCTGGCCAAATTCAAAGTACTGATCCAGTAATGTTTTCAAAACACGTCCAATGGACTGAGAAATCGAGATAATTTTCGACAAGGTATTATGCCTCCACTTGGATATGAAGTGTGCCGATGTACACACTGTTAACAAACTTACTGTAATGAGAACCCCCACTAAAAGGGGATAAGGCATGTAAATAACCTTCCATGTTAGTATTCCTCGAGGGATTCTGGTCAAACCAGTTTCATGAGCGAAGACACAAGGCTGGGGGATGTTCAGAACTGGGTATGACTCGTGTGAAGGGAGAAGAATTGGTATGACATCAGTCTTGTTTTGCACCAGAGTACCAACCAATCCACCCCATGTTCCGTTTGGGTAACGAGAGTCCAGCTCCACACTGAATTCCTGAGTAGAATACACCAAGTTTGCTGCCAGTAATTGTTCGGAAACTATTGCTATTCTTGCGTTGAATGGAACAGATATCTCACCATAAATATTCCGAATTTTTCTTGCTTCTGGCAAG
>KZ539850.1:615-11760 GCA_000934665.2 Catajapyx aquilonaris | reverse complement strand
GCGGGTATAGTGCTCCCGTCACTACTTTGTCTCCCTTTTCCGATGAGGAATTGCTTACTATTATTAAGCATTTAAGCGTGGAGCTAGAGGTTCGTCAATATCGTCACAAGTAGTTAATTTTTAATTTTTAATAATAAAATGAAATATGTTAAACTTTTTGTGGGTGCCCCCTGGCAGGGGGGGCCGGGGGCGCTCGTACCCTGCGCCCCCTATAAATCCGGCACTGCCTCCGACTGCTTTTTATTTACTTTTTGGAAGGGGGCGCCTTTTTGGAAGGGGGGACCTTTTGGGAAGGGGGCGCCTTTTTGGAAGGGGGCGCCTTTTTGGAAGGGGCGCCTTTTTGGAAGGGGGCGCCTTTTTTATACGACATTTTTATATTATTTGGAAAGGGCTCATCATGCTTCTTTCGCGCCCCACATGCATCTGCGCCCTGTGCTGTAGCACTGGTCGCACACCCCTAGCGCCGGCCCTGTGAACCAATAACACAGGCCAACAAGTGGCATTGATGCCAGCACTTGTTCTTGCCTAATTCGAGTGTGCTGAATCCAAATCTGATGTTAGTTTTTCTCTGTAAGCTATAGATTTTCTACAATTCAACATTTTAGTTTTCGCGACATTTTTGTGCCTGTCGCATGATGCCATGATCTCTCTGAGGAATTTGTGGTCATTGAGTCTTAAAATGAGGCTTAAACAACTAAAAAAAACTAAAAAACTAGAAAAACTAGAAAGAGAAAGGACAAGGTTTTGGAGAAGATAGGGGAGGGGGTTGTGTAGGCTGGACCGAGGGAAGATGAAGAAAAAAAAGGGACAGGGGAAGAGGGAAGACGGGGGAGGTGTGGTGGAAGAGATGAAGCGAGGGAGCAGAAAGATAATTATGTAGTATTGTAGTATTGTACTGTATTCTAGTGTAGTAGTGTATTATATTATTGTATTATGTTTCGCAAAAAAAATAAAAATGCAGAGGGTCGGCCAAGCGGCACGAGCCGCAGACCGACCCTGGAATAAATAAACACCTACAACAACAACAACAACAACCGTCTTGGTAATGATATATTCATTTTTTATTCACAAGAAGTCATAGGTTCATAACAATATGCATTAAAGTTCGAAAAAAGTCGAAAAGTATCGAAAAATAATGTCCCAATTTTAAAACCCTATAAGTCAAAAACTTTAGACATACTATCTTAATGATTTAAGTTTTGAAATGCTAAGAAATGTCCAATGTTTTAGGCTCACCTTAGTTTGGTTCGATATGAGCTCCATTTGTCGCTCGGCAAATGTAAATATGGTAATCGGTGTCATGCCTAACCAGCTCCGACATATCATGTCTGGTGTTACCGTTGCAATCTTTTCCCGTAGGTGATGGAGATACCTGATCTTTTCACCATACATGTACTGTATCTCCACAAAAATGTCCATCGGGGTAAGACCTGGGCTTCTGGGGGGGCTAGGCACTGGGAAAATTCTCATTCACGACCGCACACTGGGAGGCTGAACAAGTGAAACTTTCCTATGGCAGGATTCTTTGTATGAGGCTACTTTTCATGTGCATCATCAAGAACAATGTTTGTGGTGTAAAGGCCAGTCATCTTCCAGCACCTACGGGTTAGAATCACAGCAGTATCTCCAGATATGATTGAGCGGGTTTGGCTCGAGACCGGATACCGTCTTTTTTATTTCTCGAGCGACAAATGAAGCTCATATCGAAACAAACTAAGGTGAGACCAAAGATTTAGACATTTCTTAACATTTCAAAACTTAAATCATTTAGATATGTCTACAAGGTTTCGACTTATAGGGTTTTAAAATTGGAACATTCTCTTTCGATATTTTTTGAACTTTTTTCAAACTGTAATGCACATTGTGATCCTTGAAAACATTCACCATCAGTACTTAATGCCTTCACGAACTGTTTCATCAAGCCGAGCTTGGTATGGTTGCTCCAAGCCTAATTCTAAAGCTATCCCCAGTGTAAATAGCAATGGGTGTCCTTTTCCCCCCGAAAATCACAAGTTTCAAATTGCATGAAAACTAGAGCATGTAGATGAAAACCGATTTCAGATTTGAAATCAGCATTGAAAAAATACTTAGAATCAGTTGAAAAATCTTGTGCAGCAGAAAGATTTTTTTTTTTTTTTTGCCTGTGATATTAATAGCTATAAGGTCCCCCTTAAGAGAGCCACAGGCTCTATCACAGGGTAGCAAAAAAAAAAAAAGCTATAAGGATGGTGCACTGCCTAAGTTGACACCTTTAGCAAAGGGGGCAAGGTGAAATGTGATGAATGACTACTCCCTGGAGTATGTCATGTGCACTGCTACTGGTAGATCCCAATGTGTGTGTGGGACTGAATATGTGTGCACATCATGTTTTCCTAGCTGCCCGTGTCCTGTTGCTGATGTAGGTACAGTGGAGCATCGATTATCCGAACAGAGTCTGCCAAGGGGGTGTTTGGATAACTGATTGTTCGGATAACCGATCACTTACAGAAAAACATTGTACTGGTGTCAAGCAATATAATAATAATAATAATAATAATAATAATAATGATAATGATAATAATAATAATAATAATAATAATAATAATAATAATGGATACCCCGTGATAGGCCCCTTGGGCCTCTTAGGGGATCATCTTTTAATAGACCGACTTTAATAATTTGCCTGTAATGTGATGGATTTTGATAGTGGGAGGAAACGGGAGAACCCCGAGAAAACCCACACGAACACGGAGAGAACCCATCGAAACTCTGTCCACATAAGTATCCTCCGTCCGACCCGGGGATCGAACTTGGGACCTTAGAGGTGGAAGGCTGCGGCGCTAACCGCTCGGCCACCGTGTCGCCCTTGGTGTCAAGCAATATGAAACTAAGAAACAGTGATATTAACCACAAAACTGTATGTTTTCTGTCACAGGCACATCTTAAAAATACTGTACGTATACTTTACTGTCATTACATGAAGTAGTCCTACAGTTTAAGGGGGGNACCCAAAAATGTTCTGTTAACCGATGGATCGGTTGATCGGTGTTCGGATAATCGATGCTCCACTGTATTAACATATTCATGTACTGGTAAATTGCACAATATGAACATTTTGCCTATTTCTGCAAAATATAATCTTTTGCTTGAATAAGAAGAATCAAAGAAAATCATTTATGCTTCTGAAGAGAGTGAACAGTTTCATGGTGATTCAGTGAGTTGTCCCATCCAGGTAGTGGATCCAAATGAGGGCAATGATGACTTGCCTACCTCTGATGAAGATACTGACCAAGGGACTAAGGTTGACCAATCTGGCCAAGAGGACAGATATGACCAGTCTGACCAGGAGACCAGTGATGACCACTCTGACCTGGAGGCCAGTGATGACCACTCTGACCAGGCAAAAGAGAGTGACAACATCTCAGTGACTGTGTTGGGAATGACACGAAATGATGACAAGGTAAGGAAAAGACACTGATGTACTGCATTGTTCTGTAATTCACAATCATTAGGCCTACTATATAGGCTAGAACAGAATGCTGCTTCCTGGTTCCATTGATATGGATGTGATAAGAGTAAATCCCTCCAGCTCTTTGAGAGAGCACGAAGAAAAATAATGTCACATGCAAACTCTTCTGATTGTGCATTTTTGTTGGCTATTCTTGTGTGCAAGAAAGCCTACTGATTCAGGGGCAATAATGAGAAATGGTATTACAGGGTGCTCCAAATGTAACCATACACTACAATATATGGCCTAAAAGTTACTGTGCAGTAAAGTATCATGCACCATGGGGAGGTGCGGTTGGTCGAGATGATTGTAACGTCTCTGCTTGCTGAGTGAAAGGTCCCAGGTTCGATCCCCGCCTGGGAGTTCCCTTTCAACTGTGTCAGGAGGGTCTCTGGCCCGTGCCTTGGAGGTGTCTGGCAACCTAACCTCCTGGGGAACAGCACATGACCCCTTTTCAGACATTGCACTTGCACCCATGTTCCCTCCCCAGAAACCCCTATCCTTACCCATTGCCCTTCATTCCCTGCATCGGAGTTAGAAGAAAAATGGGAAATATAAAATATGGAATATGGTGGTAGTCCACCCCCCCCAACATTGACACTGGTCTCATGGGGTACGACCTTAAAATAAAATTTAAACAAAAAAAGTATTATGCACCATATTGCAGTTTTTCCTGCAGCAGATGTTGGAAATGTCCCCTGGTGGCGTGATGACATGTCTGGACATGCATTCAGTGCACCCGCAGATAATTTTCTAGAGCAGTAGGTCAAGAGAAAGAGCAGGCCAGATTTCATGTGAGATTATGTGATTGCCAAAGATGTCCTCCAAGAACATGGTTAATTGAGTGTGCAGTTGCACCACCTTTCTGGAACCAGGCTTCTTTGATACACTCCAGTTCTTGGAGGACATCTTTAGCAATTGAATAATCTTGCATAGAATCTGGTATGCTCATTCTCCTGCCCTGCATCCACCAGAATATTACCTTTAGGCCACCAGGTGTCATTTCCAACATCTGCTGTAGGAAGAACTGTAATGTTGTTCGTGGTATGTCACTGCAAGGTAACATTTGGGGACACACTGTATATACCAGTACAGTATTGTAGCCTATTGTGGCACTCCAGCCTCAGTACTCGGTGATATTTTAAATTATTCTGCAAAATTTCTTGGCCTCTAGGCGACATAACTTCTTCATGCTACTGGACGGAATTAATCATCAAACATTTTTAGTTCAATTGGCACGGTCAATATCAGTGGAGCCACCATACATGAAACTCATATAAAGCGTAACATTAGCAAAACTATTAAACCAAGTTCCTTTATTCCCATATAGGTTGCTGTGCATCAAGGTGACTGGCAAATACCAATAGAGTTCGGAAAATATGCAAATATGCATTTACATCCAGGATACAGATATTTGATGGATACAGGCTTCTCAGACCTGACAGACATGCGTCCACCAGGAATTCCATTTGGGATTGGAGATAGAAAACCTGAAAGAGTGACAGAGGCAGCCCCTAATGTTTCCATCAACACTGTAGCAGTCACCTTGGCTCTCAAATATAAAGAAAAGAAATTTCCACTCATCCTGCCAGGTAAAGTAAGTGGCCATATAATAACAACTTGATAAATCATTCCCCTTTACTTTTAAAGGCACCAAGGATAGTGATTCCTCCGGGGATGACAGCAGTTACAGTACAGATGATATACCTCCATTTGAACCACGTCAGAGCTCTATTCCACCTAAAGAGAAAGTTGGTTGGTGTGAGCTCCTGGAAAAAATATGTAAATCTGAAGAAAAGTATACAAAGCATGGTGGTGGCCCTGCTAGTGATGATTCTCCATGGAAAATCACTTCCTTATCAAAACCTAGGCAGCATCGCAGACCACCTGGTTTCAAGAGAGGACAAGGGGCTTACAAGAACATTCCAGAGAGAGATGTACAGGTACCAGGCTATACTGACTGTGAGCACAGCTCAGATGAGTGCCTAACACCTGTGGAAATACCAGCTCCTAGTCCCACTTCGACAGCTTCGTCTTCACCTAAGCCAAACTCCTCACACATCATTGAGTTGCCGTTACCTGAAGCATCCAATGTGCCACACTGGCACTCGATCAGAACAACTGCAGCATTGGAGGTTAAAGTGGGTATCTTTATTCTTTGACTCAGAAGCACAGATAATGCTGCCCCCTGAAGCTATACAGTATATCGTCGGCCGGGGATCAAAACCTCGTATCTCCTCAAGACCAAATTTTACAGGAGGGACAAAAAGCATTTTGTAAAATCATGTTTTCTGTTCATGCTAACAATTCAGGTTTCAGAATTGGTCAATATAGATGTCGTTGTGATGTCACTGGAAGTACGAGTATTTGAGCGTACACGGGTGATTATTTTCTCGACTGACCTCACTCGTAAGTCCATTTTCCGCAAAAATGGAGTTACGAGGTTTTGATCCCCGGCCGACGATATGTATGTGAAGATGCAGGGGATATCAGGGTGAAGGATGGAAATAATTCTCTGAGACAGAAGTTTAAAGACCACTGAAATTCATGTAGGGTGCAAGTTGAGCACTAAATATGCGAAGATATATATGTTGAATCTGATGGTGCAATCCTTCTTTTTTTTTGCAAACCAAGGCACAAGGTTGGCTGGAAACTTGTGTTAGCTCTTTGCAAATTATTCTGCAATGATATGTCTGGAAACCAGTAGCACCTGAAATCAAATTATCAGTTACAGTGAAACCTGTCCATGTTGGACACTGACAGTTCCACGGAAAGTCCAACATGAGGGAAGAGTAAGTACTGGACAGTATCCATCCAGTAATCAACTTCCAAGCACGCTCACTTATTTTCACGTAACTCTATAAGGAAGCTTACCTTTATATCAAGCGATGAAAGGTGTTCAAAACTTTAAAATAACTACTGTCCTTATCACACTACAATGTTCCTCATTGTTTTGTTGTAAAAAACTTCATTATGGACATTTGCCTACTCTTTGATCGGCTCTCACTCTTAATAAAGGATTTAATTGTCACAATCGAGTCAAACACTTCTTTTGGTACGTCTGGTCGCGATTCTACCCACACACGAAGACTTGACACTATCCCATCGTAAAGCCCTGCCAACACTTCGAGTTAGGGAAGTTTATTTCCTTTTACTTTACATTGTGACCAACCAAGCTCACAATTTTCTTCAACTTAGGGAAGTTCGACTTATAGAAGTTTTACTGTATACATCAAACTAATCCCAAATGTAACATAAAAAACTGTGTTTCATAATTTAGATCACATCTGCATTTGTAGAAATGTTGTGGATGCTCATTCTCAAAAGATTGGCATTGTCCTTACGCCCAAGTCCGTAAGGATATTTGCCCATGGTAGGCTCAAGCTACGAAAACGCTCACTGAGGGAGAAATCCAGACCATCCAGACGTAGGTGTGGTTGTTTCAAAACAGACATAGCTGGCGCAGTCAGCCCAAAGCCCCACCAACACAAAGGGCTCCATCCATCTCCCCATCGCCTCCATATCCATAGGTATATGAAAAGCAATAACGACCAGAACTAGCTGTAGGTGATTTAAAAGGACCAAACCTATAGTTCCGGCTGGTTTGGAAATGACCAGATGTCTGGCTGTTTCGAAGGAGACCAGACCTACGCAAGGATGGTAGTTTGAAAAGGACCAGACCTAGGTCTGGCTGTTTTAAAACGTCCACACCTAGGTCTGGATGGTTTGCAAACAACCAACCTAGGTGTGGTCAGATTTTTCGCTCAGTGAGTGTTTTCGGGTTTTTAGCCTTAAAGATATACCACTTACCTAGAACTAAAATCTCTTCAGTAGTCCACTTGCGCATAAATTAATCACTTTATATCACTTTTGTGTGTAGTCAATACAGTAGCTGGATGTAATGTTGTGTTATTGTAGATACACCCCTACCAATGCAATGGGGTGAGAAAAAAGGGATGAATTACTTATTGCAATTGCACATAAGAATTCTAATATGTTCTATGACACGCACAAAGATTGTTGTCACTGTTTGTTTTTTTGTGTTTATGTGTTGGCTATCCTGGGCGCTGCCAGGTTACCGTGGTTGTTTATTTGCGATATTTCGGAATCCACAACACTGTGATCACCGGTCATGGTCGCGGTCCCTTGGCCGCACAGTCCGGGTCTCGGGAGGCGGGCGGGGGTGGGAGGTGCGTTGCGTAGTCTGGTGAAGGTGAAACGGTGTTTATTTGGGGTGATGGGGGAGGGGAGAGGCGGATGAGACAGTGGCCACGACATGGGCAACACTCCCCCTGGGCGTCAAGGCAAAAACTATGTAAATAATGCACTTTTCCAACTTTTCAGGGTGAAAAATTATATTGTCGCTTGATCTGCTGCCATCCGGGTTCAAGTGACCCTATCAACCACCAAAACATACAGGGTGTCCACAAATGATGGGGCCAAAGTAAAAAAAATTCTAGAAAATGCAACATACAAGGTACAACTCCTGCACATATCTCATAGCAAAGAGGAAGGTTGAAAGTTTTTTTTATACATTTCTCACCACATGAAATGATTAGTGCCGTGCCATCTAGGAGTTAAAAATAGTGTCAGCGGAGGAAAAGGCTTGGTGCGTGCTGCAAAGGTTAATGCCACAGCTGCAAGAAGATGCCCCGGATTTCATCTTCCAACAAGATGGAGCGCCTCCGCATTTCCATCTCCACGTTCGCGACTACCGGAATCGGCTACTGCCTCAAAGGTGGATCGGGGCGTTCCACTGACAGCGATGCAGTATTCCAGGCTTGGCCACCCCGTTCACCGGATTTGACGCTGTGTGATTTTTTTTGTGGGGGTACATTAAGGATGCAGTGTTTGTGCCACCCCTCCCGAGATCTTCGGCCAAACTGACGCACCGCATCACTTCTGTCGCGGCCGGACATGCTACAATGCACCGATTTCTGGTTAAACGCCTGCCATGTCACACGCGGTGCTCATATCGACGGTTTTTATTTATGTAAGAAAACTTCCAGCCATCCTCTTTGCTATGAGATATGTACGGGTGTTGTACCTTGTACGTCGCATTTTCTAGAATTTGTTTACTTTGGCCCCATCATTTGTGGACACCCTGTATACACTGTACGTTCCTACAATGAATTTTTCTCCTCTTTCTAGTACACTACGCCAATTGTCTCGAATTGCAACAGGAAAGGGGGTTCTAACGTATTGGGCCATTGGTTTTTTTTTGTGCTTGTCCGGTCGAGAACAGGTACGAATCGTACGATCATCGCGGCTTGAAAAATTACTATACCGAATGTAGGCTTAGAAAAAATAGTGTGAAATAGCAAGGGGGAAATACTGTCCGAGTGTCAGGTGCGCAAGGAGGAGGCATTTTCTGGCGGATTCCGGGTCCCTTGTTCATTTGTAGCATTTATTTGCATATTGTCTTTCGCACTTTTGGCACATGTGCACAACATGTTCATGCAGCACTTTTGAACTTCTCATAATATTGTCTTCTCTTTTACAGCCCTCACTAAGTAACTAAGACTTCCCAGCTCTGGTGGATTCCACTAGCAGCAGGCCCATGCATGGCATTCAGAAAGAGCAAGAAGTGCATTCCAGAGAAACAAAAAAAAAAGAGAGAGAGCAAAACTTTTCAGAAAAAAGTAGATGAAGTAGAACAGCAAAATAACTATTCCAGGATCCAGCAGGCAGTATCTCGGCCATAAATCAAATGTGTTACTATTTTACCCTTTAGACCGATATGCATTAAACATGAAATACGCACTATGTTATACATTGACTTAGAGTATAACAAATGTGGCATGGTGGTGTCCTAATTGGCCCCAGTAGGCCCATCACAGGATATTCAATTATTATTACTAGAGTCCGGATTTTTAGGCACAAAAACCCCTGAAATAGGCACCTAACCCTTTGATGGCGGAGTTTTTGAGCCATTGACTTACCCCAGGGCCTGAGTTCTTTTTCCCCTTTACCGGAAATTTGATGACCTCACCGATTCTCTTGAAATTCGGTGCGTTGGTAGCCCACCCCAAGGGATGAAAAACGCACCTATAGTTACCTGCTCAAAATGACCGTGACCCATATTAGAGGGGGGCATATGTCAATGTACCGAATAGGTGAGGCCAAGGTGAGGCCGGAATTTGACCTCTGCCCTCCCTCAAAAATGGGTCACACGGTCATTTTGATCAGGTGACTATAGGTGAGTTTTTCATCCCTCTGAGTGGGCTATCAATGCACCGAATTTCAAGAAAATCAGCGAGGTAGGAATTTCATGATTTGACCTCTGCCCCCCTCCAATATGGGTCACAGGGTCATTTTGATCAGGTCATTATAGGTGCATTTTTCATCCCTTAGGGTGGGCTACCAATGCACCGAATGTCAAGAAAATTGGTGAGGTTGTAATTTAATGAGTTGAAAAATGTCCCAAGTTGGCAGGGCAAATCTCAGGACATCATATGATGTCCGTAGGCATCAAAGGGTTAAATAGGCACGAAAATTTTAGTTTTGCAGGCAGATAATACAGAAAATGAAAAGCTAGACAAATTTTATAGGCCTCAAGAGTATAAAAAATATAAGGTCACAAACCAGAGCAAAAACCAAACAACAACGCTAAACTGACAGAAAATTACAAAACTTAAAAGACACAAAGTGCAAGCAAGTATCACTTGCTCTGGACTCCACCATTCATAGCCCATTTGTACTTGCAGATTATGTTACGAAATATTTTTCCAAGTGTTTTTCTAGATTTTCATTAGTGAAACTAATTACTTTGAATGATTTTGGTCCTTTCACGAGCACAAAAAATACTCCGCAAAAAAAAACATGCCTATGAAGGAATAGTCCAAATGATATATGCCCAAAAAGTCCGTAAATTGCTCTAAAAAGTTCAAAAACTATATTTTAAAAGGGGAAACTAGTTCCCAAAACCACGAAATAGGCAATTTTAGGCACTTTAAAACCTCTATTTTCCACATCCTGCACTTATGAAATGGATAGATCTCTTAACAATACCATCCCAACTGTAAAGAAACTAAATAGCCATTTGCCTAAAAAATCTAGACTTTAATTATTACTTAGGCCCAGTTGCACCAGAGCACCGAAGCAGGTTGGCATGGTGGATAAGGCATCCGACTGCTAATCGGGAGGTCCTGGGTTCGAATCCCGGGGCCGACGATCCTGACAGTGGTTTTCTGTGTTTTTCCACGGTCTTCCTAGGATAATTCCGGGGTCGCTTCCGTATAATAGGCCACAGCCACTTCCTTCTTTCCCTATCCTTGGAGGTTGAAGTGGCAAAGCTGGGGTCAACCTCCCTAATATCAATTATTATAAAGTTGCACCAGAGCAAGATTCAAATACAGGCATGGATTAATTGTTGCTAACAATGAACTAACAATTAATCCAGATAATTATGTCTAGCGTCCCCTATAGGGGACACCTGCACAGTTGTTACTTTTTAATTTTTTGCGCAGGTTCTTCTGCTGCTAAAGAGCTGGCAGTAGTGACGGGGGCTTCAGGAGAGTCCCAGCTATCGATACAAGTTCAAACCTGCTCAATATTGCTTCAGCTTTTTAAGATGTAGGTCAGGGTTATTCAACTAGCTTATGACGGTCCAGGATTTACCTTTAGAATGCCAATGAAGGGCCGGGCCGTACCCCCCC